>JALPQI010008528.1:0-48761 GCA_025490895.1 Thaumatotibia leucotreta
GTCAAACATTTTAAAATATTATTTTTAGTTTTTGAAACGATCTATCTGGGGGCACGGCAGTGCCCCCGCCAAGTCGAGCAAAAAAAGGCACGGCCGTACCATCCTTTTCTCGAAGCCGTTCAGGCCATTTTCAACCGTCTGTAATTTCCCGCTGGTTACAGCTAGAACTCTGAATTTTCTGCGAGGTGTAGGCCATAACATGAGTTACATAATAATCTTGTTTGATTTCAATTATAGTTGCAGTTTAAAAATTACCGCATGTCAAAGTTCCTTAGTTTTGTCACTCACTGACTCACCGATCATCAATAATCTAAGGTATTTCTAGATGGCCTAGGAGCTCAAAATTTGAAACATAAGTAGTTTATAGCCTACCTATTACACAAAAAATCTGAAAATTGGAAATTTCTGCCAGATTTTAAAGTTATGCAAACTACTCAAATAAGTTTGTAATCCCATACAAATACATGCTAATACAAAATTAATTATGCGGTTGTTGCAAATAAGTTTATATGGCGGAATGAAGCGGGTTGGAACAAAGAGTTCTTTGGATTGTGGGTATCCTTAGCCAAATATTTTTATTGGTCCCATACCTACAAGTTTTAAATTCTGTTATTTTTATAGTTTTCATGCTAATCTCCCAATTTTCATAAATCCCAAATTGAGAGATAATCTCTGAAGGCCCTTCAGCAGCACGGAATCTGGTAGCGGCCCTCCTATTACACAGAAAATCTGAAAATTGGAAATTTCTGCCAGATTTTAAAGTTATGCAAACTACTCAAATAAGTTTGTAATTCCATACAAATACATGCTAATACAAAATTAATTATGCGGTTGTTGCAAATAAGTTTATATGGCGGAATGAAGCGGGTTGGAAATTTTTTTATTGGTCCCATACCTACAAGTTTTAAATTCTGTTATTTTTTTTAGTTTTCATGCTAATCCCAATTTTCATACATCAATTGAGGGATAATCTCTAAAGGCCCTCCAGCAGCACGGAATCTGGTAGCGGCCCTTCTGACCCAAAATCTATTTCCATTCCACCCTGTCATCATCATCATCATATCAGCCATAAGACGTCCACTGCGCAAATCATCATTATAAACATTGCTAAAATCCCTTCCATTTCCTGAAATAAAACTAATAGCAATAGACAGTATAGATTGCCCCAGATATTTATCAAAAATAGCCAAAGACAGTTTAAAAAAATATGAAGACGACGCTTCCATGACAGCAGGCTTAGAAGGAATTATCATAATAAAAATAGGGTCGAAAGTGATGTTAAGACGAAATATTGACATAAGTCTAGGATTAGTCAACGGTTCCATAGGTATAGTTAGAGGAGTAAAAGTAGACTTAGATAATGCAAATATTATAAAAAAAAATATTCAATTTAACAACGAACATTTTTATGAAAAAGTCCAGTCAAAACTAAATTTGAGATTATGAATAGAGCTTATGTCCATCGCACTCAGTTCCCCATATGTATAGCTTACGCCATAACTATTCATAAACGCCAGGGTCTAAGTTTAAATAATGCTCTAATGGATATCGGTTCTGGAGTGTTTACATGTGGGCAAGCGTATGTAGCACTTTCCAGGGTCACAAGTTTGAACGGTATACATCTGCCCGAGGGATTATGCAGATGGATTGCTAGCTTTTTGTCCGGCAGACGCATTCGTGCCGTAGTAGACGGTAGCTGCTCTGATAGCATGGACATAAACGCTGGCGTCCCGCAAGGCTCTGTGCTATCCCCAACGCTGTTCCTTCTGCATATCAATGACATGTTGTCTATCGGCGACCTCCATTGCTATGCGGATGACAGTACTGGGGATACTTTTTACACAGGCCGTGCTAATATCCCTCGCTCTGTGGTACTGGAAAGTCGCGGAAAACTTGTGTCTGACATCGAGAACACTTTATCTAGAGTCTCATTATGGGGTCGGGATAACCTAGTCAGGTTCAACCCCACAAAGACACAAGTTTGCGCGTTTACCGCTAAAAAAACCCCATTTACTGTGGCTCCAAAGTTCCAAGACACAGCTCTTACCATGTCAGGGAGTATTGGGATCCTCGGAGTCGACATTTCCAACGACGTCCAATTCCGATGTCACCTAGAGGGAAAAGCTACGCTGGCATCCAAAAAGCTCGGTGTGCTCAATAAATAGAGGGGATACTTTACTCCGGGGCAAAAACTTCTGTTATATAAGTCGCAAGTCAGACCCCATATGGAGTATTGCTGTCACCTCTGGGCAGGAGCACCTGTATACCAGCTTGCACCCTTTGACTCGGTTCAGAGACGAGCTGTCCGAATAGTCGACGATCCCAGACTCACAGGCGGTATTGAACCCTTAAGTCTAAGGAGAGACTTCGCCTCCTTATGTGTGTTCTATCGTCTGTACAATGGGTTGTGCTCTGAAGAACTGTTCGACATGATGCCAACGTCCACTTTTCATCATCGCACCGCTCGCCACCGACTGGGTGCTCATCCTCACACCTTGCAACCTAAATGGTCGCGCACCGTGCGGTTTCAGAGGAACTTCCTCCCGCGGACGGTCCGTCTGTGGAATGAGCTCCCTGCCGAGGTTTTCCCGTTGAACTACAGTATGGGGTTCTTCAAAAGAGGAGTGTACAAGTTCTTATTGGGTCGGCAACGCGCATATGACACCCCTGGGGTTGCGTGCGCCCATAGGCTACGGTGACTGCTTTCCATCAGGCGGGCCGTATGCTTGTTTGCCACCGACGTGGTATAAAAAAAATCTAGTAAATATCGATTTCGGTAGCATTAAAGCGCAGGAATCTGCAATATTAGAATATAATAGACTAAGACGCAAATACCGTCCAGACTTGTCAGAAATTGTTCCATCAAAGCCCCGGAAAAAAGCCCATAAAGACAGAGAGTGGGCTATGAGAAAAATGGTAGCTGACGTACAAGAAGTAGTACCCGAAAAGAAAAAAAAGAAGAATACCTACAAAAAGAGATGAGATCCCATCAAAAACATTACATGTAAAAAGGTGCAAGTCTCGCAGCATAGCAGTTGTTACACCACAAAAAAGTATGAGATCAATTGTTTAACCAAGTCAATAATTTTGTAGTTACTACAAGGGGGTATCCATAAAACTCGATATCTACTAAATTGCCTAACTTGAAACTGCATGTAGAAATACTCATTTTATTATAGGTATCAATAAAGAGTAAGCCAAATTAGCTTGAGATTACCAAGCGAATTAAGTTTGATGATCCACCACTACCTATCCATGGGAACATTTGTCTAGCAGCTTTGTCATAAATTGTTACCTTATAACAATTACTTAATTAACAACATCTTATAGTAACTGTATTAATATAAGATATCTGTATTTTTTTAATATAAAGAATGACTTGGCCATCGCACAGGGATGATTTGGGTTGGGTCGTGATCAAAAACTACTTTTCGTGACTCTGAAGCCTATCAACATTATGTAGGGTAGACTCTGATTAATATTTTATCTTAAAACTACTTAAATCATTTATGTATATACTTACTCAAACCAAACGGTGTCAATAGGAAACCGCGTGAAATAAAAAAAATCTACTGGCCTTTCCGCCCTTCCTACTATTCTACATACTAATTTTGAATTTCGCACGCTTTTCTACTGACATAATTTGGTTGTCAGAGTATATATAGTCATCCTATTATGCCTTTGTCAAACGGTGTATAGGATATCTGGTGACCATGTTATAACAAACGAAATTTTATATTTCTTGAAAAACACTCTTTCTCTCGCTCTCAGATTTAATTCCGTATTATGTCCATTATTTTGCTTCACGACCTCAAAAACACTCGGTACATAGCTAAGTAATAAAATCAACTGCTTAAAACAACCCTAATTTAGCAATGCCCTAAAGACATTCAGTAAGATGTGGTCGATGGCCAAGTCATTCTTTATATTAAAAAAATACAGATATCTTATATTAATACAGTTACTATAAGATGTTGTTAATTAAGTAATTGTTATAAGGTAACAATTTATGACAAAGCTGCTAGACAAATGTTCCCATGGATAGGTAGTGGTGGATCATCAAACTTAATTCGCTTGGTAATCTCAAGCTAATTTGGCTTACTCTTTATTGATACCTATAATAAAATGAGTATTTCTACATGCAGTTTCAAGTTAGGCAATTTAGTAGATATCGAGTTTTATGGATACCCCCTTGTAGTAACTACAAAATTATTGACTTGGTTAAACAATTGATCTCATACTTTTTTGTGGTGTAACAACTGCTATGCTGCGAGACTTGCACCTTTTTACATGTAATGTTTTTGATGGGATCTACATTTAGAGGAGTAGTTACTAGTTATTTATGTGGCTGGCGCATAATAAGAGGCATAGGCGAGTTTCATAATAAGATCACACGAGTGTTTAATGCCTAATTATGTACAGTCACATACATAACTTTATCTACATCCATATCATTAGTTTAGAATGACAATTTACCTTTATTTTCATTGATATCCACTAAGTAATTACCTCTAAATATAAAAATTCAAATCAGTTGAAATCACTCAATTTGAGTAAGGATATCCTACAATAAATATTTATTGAAAAAAAAACAACGAAAAGAAGTTGACTTCATAATGTTAAAATTAATATCATGACGACGATACTTTAATGTCAACATTATGATGCACTGTACTCTGCCTGTACTTTAATGTTAACATTATGATACAGCCACAGACACCGGTCTCTTAATATAGGTCATTACATTACCGCTTCTGAATACATAACAGGGAAATTATGATATTCCTGTAGATAAAATATGTTAATAAATTCATTTACTTTAAAGATACCTACTGTCTAAGCTACCAGATAGGGAGATATTAAAATTTTTTAAGAGAATGCAATGAATTGGGAATATTCATTAATACATTTTTGGAAGGAAACCATTTCAGAGTCGAATCATTTTTGCTATCGGTTTTAATCGTAAAATATTGATAATCTTATTTTATTTAAAATATTTAATATTTTTGCGATAAGGGGAATGACCTTTGTTGTCTTTATTAGATCGATCTGCGACCATATATAACATGGACGTTTAACGCCAGCTCAAAAATGCCCCCAAAATCAATTGTGCCAAGATGGGCAGGACATAGCGCTTTTCTTAACACCGCGCATATTTCGGCGCAACGTCTTTGACAAATGTTTATAGAATAGGTATAGCCAATCAAAAGTTTGATGTACCAATCACAACTATTTTTAAATGGCGGTTTAAGTTTTTATAGGTTGACAATGAAATTCTTTGCCGTGATGCATTAAAGAAGGGGTGACATTTGTCAACTAAAATTCAGGACCGTTTTTGAAAGGGAATTTACTATGGCGTGCGGCTTCCATGTTTTATTTGTTCGTAGAGATCGGTAATATTAGTAAAAAATACTTACATTCTCTATGTATTTCCCATAGCTCGCCTCTGTACCGTCGGTAGGTTACGTCATTGTAATTTTGTCAGTTTTGTTATCATTGTTAAAACAAAAATCTTTTGCTCCCACAATATACAAAATGATATAGAAACTGCAGTGAAAATTCTATAATCACAGAATACATTCAATAATATTAAATTAAAAGGTGTTAATGTAGAGTTTTGCCTGGTTTTGCCATAATAAGCATGTCATATTTTATGTTAAGTATTATGTCTCACGAAGGTTTAAATTCAACGATGTAGCATAATGTCAATAAAACAATAAAAAAATCCCTCCAAGTATTTGCCGTTTCTTTATAGAGATACATCGCATAGAATGTATTTATTTTCCGGCAACTCCTGGCAATTCTAATCACATAATATTAAATATTTCATTCATAGGTTCACATGTAAATAAAATTTTGTAACTATTAAATAACCTGCAAAATTGTAAATTATCTTGGTGAGATACGTGAGAAGTAATTGTGTATTTTCAATGATTTAAAGTGCAACCAAGAGCGTAATGAGGGATTCAAGCGTTAACGCCAAAGACAACCATTAATACCGCGTGACACATACTGCTTCTCACGTCGCCTATGAGAAAACTAAAAGATAAAATATATATTTAATACTTGTATACGCAATTCTCAAGAACTTCTTATCGTTTATAAACGTACTATTTATTTTCAAATTTCTTTGTTACTTGGGCTAGCAATATAATGTCCTAGAACAGAAAAGTGCCAATTCGGTCGCTCCTAGCAGGGAAGAAAAGACTCATTTTCGAATAGGTGGTGTGAAAAAATATTTTTAATGTTCTACAAAAACTGAATTAGTTGAAAATATACGGCCAATATTCAAATAAGTTATTGTTTCATCCCTAAACATGAAACAGTAGGGAAGTGAACAGTCTTTTTGCAGCAATTGAGCCGTAAAGCGCTTCGAAAGTATTTAAAGTGCCTAATGCCCAAGAATTCTTTGATTTGTGAGGTAATTTAACTTGAAGGTTGTTTTGTTTCACTCAAGCAATTCTGCCGCTGACGTGGAGTTACCTACCGGTGAAATTGCCTTTATAACTTTCAATCTTTGCGTAAGATAATACTTGCTTTTACATTCCATTTAAATTATTTGATACAATGTATCCTAACAAACTTGAAGTTTGAAGGTGTTTACGAAAAGTCGTGTGACAAATTGCTAATGTAATAAAGAGATTCTAGTGTAGTAATAAGTTAGTGGCTGAGTGTTTTAAACATTCAAGTCGTGGGTTCAAATTCTGCCTCATGCCGATGAGTTTTTTCGGAATGTATGACAATTATTTTATAATTCTATTTTAAGCCCCTTTAACGTACAGTTACGTTTACGAAGATTTATTACAATTGAGAATATCTGTTAATGACATTAAAATATTTGCTCATTCATAATTTGCGCCTAAATCCAGGCAATAACGATGATATAAATAAATAAATATTGGAACATCTTACACAAATCGACCTAGTCCCATATTAAGCTCATATAGATACTTAAATACAAACACAGCCATGACCAAGGAACAAATATTTGTGATAAATAAATACACAAATAATGCCCTCGCCGGGATTTGAACCCGGAACTTCCGGCTTCGTAGGCAGGGTCACTACCAACTAGGCTACGGAGGCGGACAAATCAATAAAAGAGCTAAATTATACAGGGTGACTTCAAATTAGTGATACAAAATAATAAAACATGTATCTATTAATGGTTTTGAACAACTTTTACTATGGGACCAAATACGAAAACTCAAGAAAAAAATCGACGCTTCCATATATTTTGGTCAACTTATCTTAGCACATTTCTATGGAAGTGTAGGTTTTTTTATTGAGTTTTCATATTTGGTGAAATAGTAAAAGTTGTTCAAAACCATTAACAGATTCATGTTTTATTATTGTGTATCACCAATTTAAAGTCACCCTGTATATTATAATATAGGCTTGAGACTAATGCAAGCGGGTTTTTGCTAGTTGAGCTTAGACGCTCGACGCACCGATGCACGCCCCTCCGAATGCTTAGCCAAGTTGCCAATCGCTAACGCTTAGTAGCGTATCGTAGTTTTCCCTCTCTGTTACTCTTTCATATTAGTTCGACAAAGACAGTTAGCTGCTTTTCGTTTACGATTGACGATTAAGCGTTAGCGATTGGCAACTTGGCTGAGCACCCAGTAGTCCTACCATGAGCGACCGCTACGTTATTAACGCGTGTGTACTTTCTATCCATCCCACTCGTACATACTCGCGTATTGGTGCGAGGTGCGAGTGAGCCGGATAGAAGGTACACGCGCGTTAATAACCTAGCGGCGGCTCATGGTACGGCTACAGGCATTTCCCAGTCCTCTACTTCACACGGTCCTACAATCATTTGGACGTAGTTATGCAAAAGGGAACCAACCCTCAAGAATGTTTTCATTCTAATTAACACCATAAATCAAAATAAACAAGTTAATCTTTGAAATGACAAGTTAATGTGGAATATCCTTTTTGCATAACTACGTCTATTTGTGAGACCGCTACTATTTACAGTTGTGTGCAAAATAATAGCAGCAGTCAAAAAATAGCAGTCAATAAGAAAATGAAAACTTGGACGAATTATTTTGGGACTTTCTTTTGTTACTCAGGTACATAACATAATATTCATTCAAAACGAACTGCAAACTTTACTGAAGTAATATTGAAAGTAAGACAAACGTGGTTATGAAAACCAGCTTTTTTACCCCCTAGCAGGAATGGTGTTCAAAACTGAAATACCTAATGGAAAATACACAATTGTGTCCAATTATTGTAGTTTCGTATCTTGTCTATTGTTGTCAACTAAAGCTTTACATAAACACCCATCTCATCCAGAAATAATATATTTTTTCCTGTATGACCATCTTCCTCGCAGAGTGTACAAATTTTCGCTTATTTCGATCTTTTGTTGAAGTTTCACCGATAACTTAGTTTGTTTCTTAATGTATGCTATGACCAAGGCTTCAGTGAAGCAAACACACCAATTACTTCAATAAAAAATCGGAATAATCGAAAATTTGTACACTCTGCGAGGAAGATGGTCATACAGGAAAATAGTTATTTGTTATACAAGGGTGCAAAGTTGTATTTTACCCGCGAGTATGAAATTGAAACACGAGCAAGCGAAAGGATTCTATAGTTGAACCACGAGCGAAGCGAGTGGTTCTAAAATAGAATCCTGAGCAGCGAGTGTTTTAACATACGAGAAGTAAAATACATTTGCACCCGTGTGTAACACAAAACTTTTCCCCTCACTATAGCGAGGAAACTTAAAAAAGGTAATTATTTGTTCACATTACAATCATCATCGGGTTAGTGATAATAATTTTCCAAATGCATCATGTATTTAATGCAAGATTTTGTCGCAGTAAACTTAGCACGAAAAAGTAAACGCAGCACGATTTTAACACATTCCTGTAGTTGCACACCAACGCCAATGCATTATTAAATCATTCACATTCATTATTTTTACAAAATTATAACAGAACACCCTGAAAGTTGTTTAGTTTACTATTTTTATGCGTGTTCGAGTCGGTAAATAAAGATTATAACCTATAATATTCTTTGACAATGTTGACGTTGACATTTTCTGCGTTTTGTGATTGCATCTAGTCATCTTATCATCATTCACTAAAACAATTGTTACTTATGGAATTTTAGGATTTATATGTTAAAATCATCATATTATATAAAGGTTTGTATTTTACACTAAATTCTGAAACAAATTATTTTATTATCATTAATATGGAACAATTTCCATGAGCATTTTACGTTTTGTTATTCCAAAACCAAAATCATTACTTTGCCACACAAGTGAATAATATGCGTTTTTACACGTTCGTATTAAAGGATAAACGAGCACTTTACGAGCTAGTGAGGGGAAAAATATATATTTCTGGATGAGATGGGTGTATATGTAAAGCTTTGGTTGACAACAATAGACAAGATACGAAACTACAATAATTGCACACAATTGTGTATTTTCCATTAGGTATTTCAGTTTTAAACACCATTCCTGCTAGGGGGTAAAAAAGCTGGTTTTCATGGCCACGTTTGTCTTACTTTCAATATTACTTCAGTAAAGTTTGCAGTTCATTTTGAATGAATATTATGTTATGTACTTGAATAACAAAAAAAGTCCCAAAATAATTCCTCCAAGTTTTAATTTTCTTATTGACTGCTGCTATTATTTTGCACACAACTGTAGGTATATCTACACTGGTGAAGTTCGGCTAGTATCCCCAGGTGACTTATGATGGTCAAACGTTTACCGTTTATCATGCTACCCGTCACCCTCGCACTTGCATACTTGTCAGATCAGAAAGTGACGGCAACGCGGATAAACGATTTATACACGGGACCATCATAAGCTTACAGACAATATAGCAGGGATCGGATAACGGTTTTTTCTCCATACAAAAGAACGGTCCGTATTCCGTTCTTTTTCGTTCTTCGGTATAAATATTTTTGTTAATGGAGTAATTCAAAAATACGATGTTAATAATTACACAAAATGTTGAAAACTACATAAAAAGTGTAAAACATTTTTAAATATTTAGCTGTTTCGAGATTTTTTAAAAAAGCGATTCCGATCCTTGCAATATAGTAATAATATCCTCCATTTTTCAAAAAAAAATGTTACGATTATCAATACTTACTCCTTACACAATAAATAGGTAGATTTTAATTATAAATATTGGATGTCATATACCAAAGAAAAAACGACCAAGATCACCAATATCCGAGGTGGGGATCTTGGTGGTTTTTTTTCTTTGGTATATGACATCCAATATTTATAATTTATACAGTATTAAGTAGTGTGACTACTGGGGAAAAATAAAAAGCACAAATCAAAATATTTAGTTAATAAATAATTTGATTTTCATCACACCTGTTCGGTAAGTGCGCCAATACTCTGCGGTGATGCGCGCCGTAGATGCGTCATTACGTCCTAGTAGGCCGTTAAGGATTTTCTTACAACATTACGTCGCACTAGCGCGGTCCGGCGCACGCCGCGCGCCGCGCCTAGATTTCTTTTATGAAAATGATGAAATTAAGTCATCCCTGATTTAGACCATTTTAGAGTAGTTTTGTGAAAATATATTGTTTTATTTACTTATTTGCATCACAGGTGTGATGAAAAACATTGTGTGTACCACGGGCGGTACAAGAATTATGACCTCGTGTGAAGTATATAAAGCCCGCGCCTTCGGCTTGGGCTTTACTTTCACACTCGTTCGCAAATTCTTATTTACCGCCCTAAATACACAATGTACTATTGTGTTTTCACAATACGTTCATTAGGTAGATTTTAGGTTTAACTCCTTAATGAATAATCCACGACTAAGGCTTCATTAAATAGATTCAAATACAGATCAGCTACAAGATTCAGGACCAATAATCACCGGGTTAAGATCAATGACAAAGCCTTTTGTGGATTTCACGAGTGGTTGGTATGTAACTATGTAATGAGATTTAATTAGAGATTAGATCTTGTTACGGGGATCACCCGGACCGTATTAGCTAGTTACACGGAACATCCCAAGTCGTAGATAGTTAATTTGCCTTCCCTAGATGTCTTAGAACCTACATTAGCTGATTGCGAAGCTAGAAGCAAATTATGAGTTCTGTTAAGGTGCGTGCAGACCAAAAGAGCATTCGCTGTTCTATCCCCCTACTCTACGAAACTCGATCGTTACACGAAACGTGATTCGTTGATTTCATAGAGTGGGGATAGAACAGCGAATGCTCTTTTGGTCTGCATGCACCTTTACTCGCTTTCAGTTGTCGCGATGGGTATCATGAAATCAGGAAACTGGTTACTGAATTTGTTTCACGTGGCTATTGTACAAGCATTAAAGCTGTTAAGATATTTAGTAACACTAAAAGTAATACCATGGGGTGAGTAACTGAGTAGTGATTTCTAGGACAGTTCAATGGGGAAAGTAGCTAAATAGTTATGGTACAAAAATTGGTAGGTATTATAAATAGGGGTCGGAACTATGGGTGCAAAACTCTAAAATTGACACATGGGAACACTTTAGCCAAGAAAAATACGAATATTATTGAAAAATCTGTATCCAGTTTTATTCCCTATCTCGGAATCTTAAACTTATAATGTTTTTGTGTGTAGATATGTATATTTAATGGATATAATATATGTTCTATGTCAAGTACACGTGACAAGTTTTGTTAAAGTTTTGCACCAGTTCCGACCCGTAATTATAAACTAGACTAGCTTTTGCCCGCGGCTTCGCACGCGTAGATTTGGGACTTCTATGAAAAAAAAAATGTTTTCAACCGATTTCAAAAAAGAAGGAGGTTACCATTTCGACCGCATGTAGTTATATGCATGTAACACGGAATCCTGCGAACAATAAATGCTATTTTGTTTTTTTTTTCTCAGGAGATTCAAAAGTGGCCTAAATAAGTTTTAATTTTGTGATATTTTTTTTAGTTTCGCCTTAAATGCCACAAATATTTAATCGAATGTTGTTTCAAAGACAACGGTTCAAGTATTTTCATTTCAT
Source organism: Thaumatotibia leucotreta (assembly GCA_025490895.1). Classification (NCBI taxonomy): domain Eukaryota; kingdom Metazoa; phylum Arthropoda; class Insecta; order Lepidoptera; family Tortricidae; genus Thaumatotibia; species Thaumatotibia leucotreta. The sequence goes on from JALPQI010008528.1 coordinate 12,000, forward strand.
CGACAAGTCATTCTGTCAAGGAATAGTTTCCGATAAATTTAAATTTGTGAATTTTGAATGGTACTTGAGTTATTTTGTATTTAGGTTATAATGGAGATTTTCCTTTATTTTAGTTTGGTTTAAATTTAGTAATTTTTATTCCGCAGTTCTAAACTAACCCTGAACCTACCTAGGTACTTGGATAGCTGTTCGCTTATGTGTGGGGTCACAGATGTAACCTAACTCAAACCTATTTTAATAACCGTTCCTTTCTGCGTGGGATCGCAATGGTCGCAGTTTTAACCTAACCATTTTTTCAAAGTTTCTATTCGTTACAATGTGCTACTTTGTCATTTTAAGGAGGCACGGTACCTTATACAAATTGAGAAGTATAACATTGAGACGTTTAGAACTTCGGCAAAAATGATGCCACCAAAATTAGGCGGTTGAAACGCTCAGATATTCACCCTCCTACAAAACAATAATGTAATCCGCAACAGGCTACGTCCTTTTCTCTTATGCTAGAATAGTCAAGCCAAAACATTTAAACCGGTGATGAGTCAGTCAATCAGGACCCTACCACAGTGACTCGATAAACCATAGAAACGATATCCATGATGTTTTTTACTGTTTAACCATTTCACCCCTTTCAGAGGTTGAATTCTCAAAAAACCTAAAACACGTCTTAATCCTTTTATGTTTAGGAATACTCCTGTAAAGTTTCGTATAAAATAGTTTAAATAATCAAGTTTTCTGATACAAACTGTGGACCCCCATCATTGCACCACTTAGGGTGTGAATTTTGACTTAATTTGTTAAACCACCCCTACACCCTTAAAGAAACCTACGTGCTAAATTTGGAATTTCTAGAACCAGAAGTAAACATAAATAATTAACCTTTGTTTGTTAGTTTTTCGAAAAAAATAAATGAATTTAAGTTAGTTAATTATTTATGTTCTCATTTAATTTACAGAATACTCCTGCGAAGTTTCGGATAAAATAGTCAATTAATTTTGTTTCGCTATACAAATTTTGGAGCCCCATTTCAACCCTTTAAAAGGTGAATTTTGAAAAATCCTGAGATTACTTTTCTTAGATTTTTATTCTAAATTAGTTTACGAAATATGAAATTTCTTAATCTAAAATTAAACTTTTTTCATACAAACTTTCAACCCCATTTTTACCCCCTAAGGAGTAAAATTTTTAAAAATACCAGTACTCGAGGTAAAATACTCGTATATAACATGGTATGTAGATAAGTACCTACATCTTCAGTGGCAAGAACACTTCTATGAAGTTTTGGATTAAATAGCTCAACGAATCTGGTTCCTCCTTATAAATTTTAAACTTTCATTTAACTCCCATAGGGAATGAATTTTCAAAAAACCTGAAACACGTGTTTACTTATTTATTGTTAAAAACATTCACGTGAAGTTTCGAATAAAATAGCCAAACTTATCTTATTTCCCCATACAAACTTTAACCCTCCATTTAACCCCCATAGGGAATGAATTTTCAAAAAACCTGAAACATGTGTTTACTTATTTATTATTAAAAACATTCCTGTGAAGTTTCGAATAAAATAGCCCAACTAATCTTATTTCCCCATACAAACTTTAAACCTCCATTTAACCCCCATAGGGAATGAATTTTCAAAAAACCTGAAACATTTGTTTACTTATTTATTATTAAAAACATTCCTGTGAAGTTTCGAATAAAATAGCCCAACTAATCTTATTTCCCCATGCAAGCTTTAACCCTGCATTTAACCCCCATAGGGAATGATTTTTCAAAAAACCTGAAACATGTGTTTACTTATTTATTATTAAAAACATTCCTGTGAAGTTTCGAATAAAATAGCCCAACTAATCTTATTTCCCCATACAAACTTTAACCCTCCATTTGACCCCCATAGGGAATGAATGTTCAAAAAACCTGAAATATGTGTTTACTTATTTATTATTAAAAACATTCCTGTGAAGTTTCGAATGAAATAGCCCAACTAATCTTATTTCCCCATACAAACTATAACCCTCCATTTAACCCTCATAGGGAATGAATTTTCAAAAAATCTGAAACATGTGTTTACTTATTTATTATTAAAAACATTCCTGTGAAGTTTCGAATAAAATAGTCCAACTAATCTTGTTTCCCCATACAAAACTTTAACCCCCCATTTAACCCCTTTAAGGGATGAATTTTCAAAAATCCGTTCTTAGTGCGCCTCTAGACATTATAAAGAAACTACATGCTAAGTTTGAACTCTCTAGGATCAGCGGTTTGGGCTGTGCGTTGATTTAAGTCAGTCAGTCAGTCAGTCAGTCAGTCAGGACATTGCCGTTTATATATATAGATTTGTCACATTTATACGAAAATACTTCAGAATCTTATAGTAAGTTAAGCTAATATTATTCGAGTTATATTTGAAACCCATACATTATCAACAATGTCACTTTTTGACACATGATGTATTGAAATGACAGGTGTCAGGATTCACTTCATAGCGGCCGAGGAATGTATAGTTACACTCTTATATTATAACCTCCTGCCGCCCAGACAATAAAAATTGCTAGTGAATTTTGAATTAATAATGCAGGAAATAGAATGTAGACCTTTCAATAAACCTCTGGGTGGCAGGAGGATAATAATACAAGGCTTGTACTCTTCCAAACATAGACCTCTCCCTGGAAGCCATTTCATACAAATTATCTCGTACTAGCACCAGTACCTACCTACGCAGAGTGACTTAAACCGTATCTTAAGTTTATGTGAGCAGGAACTATATTATCTGGTAGATAGATAGGTGTCAATCAGGTGGTTGTTTAGACGAGGAGACGTGCCGAGCGGGCCGCATATGCTTTGCTTAGGGCTACCAAAAATTGTCGTTTACATTGTTAACAGTTATTATTCTAGCCACAGGTATTTAAAATAATTAAATAGCATAAGTATTATGTATAAGCATAGTAGAGTAGTATTAGTATCAGTAAGGTAATAGTTTAAATGTAATTTTATACTTCGTAATTTAATAGTATTATTACATTATATCGCTGCTGTATTATCATTTGCTAAGTACTTAATTGAATAAAGAAGATGCTTAGATATTTTGTAAGGCAATGACGAACCGACCTACGGATGCAGAAAATATTTATTTTTTAATTGATCGAGAATTTATTAGGTACTTTTTCAACTAAAAATGGTTAAATCTTTTGAAACGAGTTTACCAACGTTAAAATAATTTGAACGAGAAACTTGAAGTTATCTGTTCTCCCACAATAATCTCCAGAAACGACACTATAGGTAATTGACAGGTTTTCGAAAAATTATTATTATTCTTTATGCTTCTGAATTATTTTTTAAGTAATTCATAGGCAGACTGATTGCTTGATAATAATGCTAAGGGTGCGTTTAAACCAAAAGAGCATTCGCTGTTCTAGCGCCCGTCTACGAAATCAACCAATCACGATTTGTGTACCGATCGAATTTCGTAGAGTGGGGGGTTAGAACAGCGAATGCTCTTTTAGTTTGAACGCACCTTTAGCATATCGTTGTGAAACAAAAGTCAAGTCAAAATTACGATTTAAATAACATTCTCATGCATGTCGAGTGTGTCTTTGCTAACCCTATGCCACCAACGTCGACTGCTCAGAAACACAAACACGGCGCAGTATAATGAATTAAGTTAGGAACTCTCGCGCCAACCCTCCTTGTGTCACACCTCTTGGGTCCGACCTCTCTGGTAAATTTAGTTCGGGCTCGAATGACACCAATTCCACACTTGAAGTTGCTTTTGTATCGTTAACGTAATAGTTATATGATGAAGCAAATTAAGTTGAAAACGCTTAAGGCGGGCATTTACTAGTACCGGAGTGTGCTTTAATTCATCATCATCATCATCAGCCTATAATAGTCCACTGCTGGACGTAGGCCTCCCCTATTAACTATGCGTATAGACGCAATAGGAGGTAAATGCCCATAATCGCCACGCTGGGCAAGCGGATTGGCGATCGCAGTAATGTGTCCACTATGATGACGCTGCTGCCCATCATCAATCTTTTATCAAATAATGGTCAGTGACACTTCAATCCCTTAGTCGACTCTTACGACACCCGCAGGAGGAGTTGGGGTGGTGATAAATATATTCTTACTGCCGTGCCGTCACCACACAGCCCATGCTTTAATTGCATGTTCTAAAACTTTCAATTGGTCTAGTAGGTTTTGCACATGATTGGTGGGGAAATATGTCGCCATAAAATATGTGGACTTGATGTATTTAGTTAATAAAAGAGAAGTTCCATCTCGCGACGACAAACTGTCGCACCAATCTTGTGCTACTTAAAGCGTTTCCACGTATTTAGTGTCCTGGGGGTAACCATGATGTACTAATGCAATTCAGTTTAGGTTCAGGAAACGGGACAGTGATATACGACTCCTATAACCTTGTCCCTTTCTCTCAACCTAAACTGACACGCATTAGTACGTTATGGTAACTCCCCCTGAGCGAGCATTCGTTCGTTCTTGGGCACATGAAAACAGGATTCCACATAGCAAAATGTTCGTTCTTCACCCCACGAGTGAATGCTCGCTCAGAACACTAAGTGAAAACGCGGCTTAAGACTACACATAATGTACCCATAATATGAAAAATAACAAACGCCAAAATCATTTGACAATAGTACATTGTGCATCAAGGGAGGTAAATACGGAATTACTAACGAGAGTGTTAGAAGCCCGACGTTTAATGACTCGAGTTAGTATTCCGCTTACCGACCGTGATGCATACAATGTTTTTCATCACACTTGCCGCCAAAAAAAATAATTATTATTAAATGACGTACTGACATTTTTATTACTCCCTAGGGAATTTCACTTTTCTATTAATCCCGCTACGCATGCAAGCAATGGCGCGCTTAGACAGCAAGTGTGATGAAAAAATATATAATTACCTATATGATATTTTAAATCATAACATTCGTAACTTGGTTTCGATGACAATTTGCTTATGTTTAAACATTAATATAGTTATAATCGATCTGTCTGATATTTGAGCAACAAATTATACAAATGGAATACTCGGTTGCTAGGTGATTATGTCAACAGGATCGCATCGGCTCAGAGCGATCGGGGCGGTTTAAAATGTCGTCCGAAGCTCATTATCCATTTAAAAGGGACTTATTATAGCAAAAATCAACAGTACTCACTAACGAGTTCGTTTCGATTCCGACCCAATTTGTATTTCTGTAAAGCTTTTGTTAAGAGGTTTTCGAAAAATGTTTAGTTTTTAATGTGTTTGTCAAGATGAAATGGAAAGGTTACAAGGAGTAGGTAATATTATTTATTTAATATTGCAAATATACATACACATACCTACCTCTTTTTAAATAGCTTGTGGCCCTTGTCGGGCATCCAGTTGTTAGTTATTTATAGAGCTACAAAATATGTGTTACTGTTCACGAGTCTTATTTCACCCTGTATAGCGAAAATTACGAACTCTCGGTCAATATAAATAGGTATGCGACTATAAAACTTCACCCTAATGATAGTATAGCTATTCGCTTGTATCACTACAGGAGCTACAACTACAAATCAATTGCACAATTATGCTTACCCTGTAGGTAGTTATTTAAGTATGAAAAACCAGCCAAGAGCATTTCGGGCCTTACACTGAGCGTTCTCTGTGCAAGTTTCGGTACACTGAAAAAAATATTTACCAAAGTGACTTAGGTTGGCTATATTACTAGGAAACTTTGATATATGTACCTAATCAAATTTACAAAACTAAAAAGGTTGAAGTCGATACCAGAGTTCTGGTTAAATAAACAAAGAATAGTGTACATTATACCAAACAACTGGTAAAATCAACAAAAACTGGTGTAACCAACCTAATTAATTTAGTAGAATGCCAACATAAAAAGTTTAGTAAAATCAAAAAAAAATTGTGATAGGACCCAATCAACCTTAATTTCCGGTTAGAATTACGCAAGATCTGATAAATCCAATTTAGCATTTTTTTCAGTGTAGTTATTCAAAAACGGCTTGACCTATTATGTTCAAAATATTATTTTAGAGTATTCTATAATCATGTTTTTTTCCATATTTTTCGGATCCATGAATTATAAGTTAGACACCATTTGTTTTTATTCTGGAGCGGTATCTCCGCAAAAATTGACTTTCAGAAACAACTCACCCTAATATTTAAAATAATCATCATACTTTATTTACACCATAAAAAATGTATTCTTTCCTTATTTTATTCTAAGACTTCATCTGCATGAATAATATACATTTATATGAAATTGCGGTAATGATAACGGTCAATGAGCTATGCTGCGGATAGACAGACGGACATGGTGAAACTATTGATTGGTTCCTAGCTTACTACCTAGGGAACACAAAAAATTGTATCGGCTCCTCTACCATAGACTGAGAACCGCCGCAACCAATCACAAAACAGCTATTATGTGCAAATAAGCTGATTGAGCGATTGGTCATGATCGGGGCTGATTGAGATTCCCCGAATCGTGAAATTGACAAACAACAGCGAATCGATTTAATTGTTTTCAGCGTAGGCCAGTTGTCACTTGGAATAAGATTAATCAGAAATATTGAAGCGCATCAGTTTCAATCACATTAAGGTATTAAGAACAAGGCCATTCAAATTAAAAAGCACTACATATGTTTAGCGTGTCCACTTTTTAAAACCAAGTTCGCTATACAAATACTACCGACTAAGTCACGTAGTATATTCCCATATAGTTACTATATTTTCTCACACACCTTAAAACACTTTTCGTAAAGTAGCTTGCGGTATTTCAATCATACGGTGCATTTACTTAATATCTTACTCCAACAGAGGTTTAACTGATTAATCCGCTTCACGGTTTAAAGTCAGTGCACAAATATCAAGATATTTAGATTACCATAAGTTTCATCTCATGAATTTAGCTCATCAGCTTTCTAAATTAATTTCTAATTTACTCTTGTCTGTGTAAATATATTTTAATTGAAGCAGATTTATCATTTATCTAGTAAGAATAGAAGGGAGTTAGTATTTTATAATTGTTCTTTATCTATGTGTATGGCACTAGTTAGTGCTTGGGCGCTTGTAGCTTTAATAATATCACATGCGTTTTTAATGTTTCATATTGTTATATCTTGGCAAAACTTTGATAGGGAGTTTAATTTTGTAAAATGAGATAATAATGTAAATAGCAAAAACAAAGTTGCTTTGAAACAAAAGTGACCTGATATCTACTTTAAAATTTCAGGCAAATGGTTTTGTTTCGTTGAACCACCAATGATAAAACATGCACTGTAAAATAACAGAATTACATATCACCAAAACAGTGTTCTATCCTCAAACACTCACATAACAGGGTGGTTGTTTGTAGTGCAGTCGGCGGTCGAAATGAGATGCAGCGCAGCTGCACGCATGTGAGTAATACAGAAATACAGAAATGTTCCGCAGAATGGTAGCAGGGACAGGACAGCCCGCTGATTTTAAAAGATGAATTGAAAACATACAAAACACTTGTAGTCTCGTTTTTCAGCGAGATATTTTACAAAATAAATCATCAGACGTATAAAAGGCGCGCGTTCCACATTGATATTCCCACGGCATTTTTGAATGCTCGCAGCTAACTGTAGCAGTTCGATTCGAGTTTTAACTGCGACTTTCCGGTGAATAAATTCATCACTCCAAATGGTATGTCAATTAGAAAATATATTAACAACATTTTATCAAACAATCGGTAATTGGAATTCTTTGTGGAAAGCTCGTCAATAAAAATTAACAAGTTAATCAGTCGATGCCATTTTTTCACAACCTGAACGCGAATAAAATTTATTTCGCGGGTCAGGAGGAGCAGCGGGCCTTTTTGTGAGAAGATAACTCAAAATATAACGGATTTGCGTAAAATATGTGAACCCTTTTGTATGCTAATACGATCCCATTGGTCGGAGATTGAATTTCGGGCTATCATGCTTAAGAATTATTCATGACAGATACACAACAATTGTTATGATAATACTTTTTAAGTATAGAATGAATCAAGCATGTTTAACATTAAAAAGTAACATCTTTGTATTTATACATATGAAGAACATATAAAAAAATCTTTGAATGTAATCACTTTTTGAGATTCACAATCACATTTGAAAACATCGCGCAGGCTGAAAAGAAAAGTTGCCATGCCATAAATAAGACGGTTAAAAGTAGTCCCCCGTCGCGACCGGCGCTAAATCATTTTATCTAAACGCCATAAAACACTGTTACATTGAATATTAAATGAGTAGCACATGTGGAATTGTGAGAGAGGGACAGATTAAGGGGCATTCATTTCAGGAAGGCACCGCACGTCTGCCGGGCGGTGGGAAATTGAAACTTTATATTTGAGCGCACTTTATCTGACCGGCGAAGCTGGAACCTCTCTAGCGGAAAATCCTTAGTCGAAATAAAATAAAACGAAAACGAATTTCCTCAATACTTTCTAAAACTACAATAAGCTTTCGCTTTGATTTGTAAGTTTTGTGTATTTCTGATACATGTTTTTTTTTAGCTTTGCACTGCCTATCGTATGAAATGAAAAATGTATGTTAACTATTTATGTAAACTTTTTATAAACATTGAAAAATTCATGGTAGACTTTTGACTGTTTTAGAATATTAGGTACACTACGACACAAGTGCGAAAAATATGATATATTATGTAACTAAAAAATACTTTTTTACGTCGTAATTCGGTCATGTTTTAACACGTTGAACGCCACGCCAAAAATGTAGTCTTTCCATTGGAGCCACAGGGGTCACCGGTGAGCCTAACCATGTTGAACCATTGGGGCCACGGGGGTCACCGGTGAGCCATCGCGAGCCTTCATTTCAAACCTGTTTTACAGGCCACCGTTCACTTATTCCATCCAAAAACGTATGCAGGGTGAGCCGTGTGGCCCTAGAGAAGATACAAATTGCCTTGGTTCTTTTGTACTGTAAAGGACTTATGATTTTTTCGTCATTTTGTGAACTTAGCTAGGGTTGGCTAACTCGTCATAGGTAAAATATAGTTGAAGACTTGCAAATAAAGATTTTAAATATCGAGTTTGGTAAAAAAATAAACTAAATTAGTTTTTAATGTTTAGATTTAATTATTTACCTAATTTTAAGCATATAATACAACTTTTAGTTAAGTTTAAAAATAGGTAACGTCGTCGACTTACTCGCTATCAAGATGGCACTAAAGTTTAAAAAAGCTTGTATTCTTGAGCTTTTCGTAAAACAATTGATCACAATTGGTATAGTAAACTTAAAGGTATTTATTATAATTATAATTCTTATCAAAAGTAACAAAAGTACAAAATCATAATAGATAGTGAATTCTGTCATGGTTTGGCTCCGGAATTGTTTAGAAGGAAGCTACTTTTTAGATCGAGGGGGGCATTATCTCCAGATCGACGTCGACGGAGTTGCTATGGGTAGCCCTGTGGCACCGGTTTTAGCAAATAACTGGATGGAGCATTTTGAGGCCAGCATAGATCTGCAACCATGGAAGTGAAATTATGGAAGCGGTATGTCGATGATGTCTTCTGCGTTATGAGAGGTGGCAAGCATGAAGTTGAGCAATTACTCCAGTATCTCAATTCCATTCATACTAAAGTCAAATTCACATATGAATTGGAATCGGAGCGTAGTTCGCCTTTTCTGGACGTGAAGGTGATAGGTCGAGATGATGGTTCTTTGGCGCACACTGTCTATAGGAAGCCCACACACACAGGCAGGTATTTGAACGCTCTGTCTCACCGGCAGCTTCAGTCTGTGGTTAATTCTCTAAAGAACAGAGCACATGACCTTTGTGACCCTGAATTTCTGAAAATTGAGTTATCGCACGTTCAGGAGGTTCTGAAAAGAAATGGCTACATAATGAACAGACGGCAACCCAGACGAATATCGAGGAAGAAACATTCAGATGTTGTGAGGCGACCAGCATTATTGCCTTATGACAGGGGTGTAACGGACAAAATAGGTACGCTTTCGAATAAGTATTCCATACCAACCGTTTATATGCCGTTATCAAAGGTGGCAGGGTATCAAAGGTCGCCTAAGGATGTTTTACCTTATCACACACCGGGCGTTTATAAGATCGATTGTAGCTGTGGTAGTTCCTATATTGGGGAAACTGAACGCACCATAGCGGAAAGGGTCAAGGAACATATCACGGCTGTTAAAAAGCGTCAAACGAATAAGTCTGCTGTGGCCGAGCATTTGTTGGAGTCTGGACCTAACCACTTGAGCTCCATAACCCGAAAGTCCTCTCAACCGAGCGTATACATCATAGCCGAAAAGTATGTGAAGCTATTGAAATTAAGAAACATCGGAATTTTAATCAAAATTAGGGGCAAGGAATCTCGTCCGCGTGGAATCCCGTGATTTACAAATATAAGCGTGGTGAAACAACCATTTTAAAGCCATTGGATGTTGTGAGTGTTGTATGTAGACCTAGTGACAACCCTAGCCTAGAAGTGAAAAAAGCTTAATTGTCGTTACAAAACTGACATCGACGATAACTTTTTTGTGAGAGTTAAGCTAATTGGGTGTCCCTAGATGTGAAAATGCCCCGATACCAGCCGTACTGATAGTTGCGAGACTTGCGAATGCGCAGGCAAATGCGGGGTGTGCGGGCGGGTGAGCCGCGGCGTGACCCCGCGGCCCCCGCGGAAGGAAGTTCACAATTCCTTCCGTTCAAGCCACGCGGCTCACCGGTGAGCCTTTTAATGAAACTCGAGTTTTTATGACGTTTAAGCTAGTATCTCCTAATCTATTTTGCTAAATATAATATTCTGCATCCAAAATGACCAAATCTCATTTTTGAGAAAATAGCCCATTACTCAATTTCACCATGGCCTCAACGGAAATATCGTGAAGGCTCACCGGTGAGCCGCGTGGCGTCCAACGTGTTAAAATATCGCCACTCGTTTCGAATTTCATGTATTTTGCACTTGTGTCGTATTCAAAGCCTGGATGACGGGAACAAAAATGCACTTGTCACTAGTGCTTAGTTAAATATCGACTATTCTATCGACATCCATACCAACATTTTATGAATTAGAAATGTATTGATCAATTGATAGTAATTTTACTGTACGTAATCAGAGGCATTGCGATCTAAAATTGATAAACAATTAGTATGTCAATAATACCTAGTACCAAAGGACCGTTGCAAAACGAAATTAAAGCCTAAAAACTGGCTTGAACATCGTTATAAAGTTCCAAGTGCACTTGTTAAGATTACGTTTATATCCTCAAGGCAAATTTATTCACAAGAAATATCAGAATGCGTTGACAAAAAAAGTTAATGTTTTAATTTTAAAACTATTGTATAATTTGATTTCTGAAAAAGAAGTGGAACTATTAGTGAAACATAATAAGCATAATCTATAAATTTTAAATTAAATCAATACAATGCCACAAGGGCCAATCTTAGATATAGGTTAGGTTAAGTAGATTAGTTAGATTTAATCTATGTACATAAATTGTAGTTTTAAAACTTGTTCATATGATTATCGATAGAATAGTCGATATTTAATTAAGCACTAGTGAAAAGTTCATTTTTGCTCTCGTCGTCCGGGCTTTGGTCGTAATGTACTAATTTATTAATGAATGAAGAAGTCATTCGGAGCCTGAACGCGTATAGTCAAAAATATCTGATCATGGACTCTAACGTCCAGACAATAGAGATCTGGTGAGCTCGTTCCGATATATCTGATGGCGACTGTACACTTACATTTATTGCAACATTCATGACGTTTCGGGCCAGACATTACATACATACATAGTATACATACATCATCAGCCTATGATAGTCCACTGCTGGACGTAGGCCTCTCCTATTAACTATGCGTATGGACGCATTAGGAGGTAAATGCCCATAATCGCCTCACTGGGCAAGCGGATTGGCGATCGCAGTAATGTGTGCACTATGATGACGCTGCTGCCCATCATCATTTTTTTATTAAATAATGGTCAGTGACACTTCAATCCCTTAGTCGACTCTTACGACACCCGCAGGAGGAGTTGGCTTGTTGGCTTGGATTACATGATCGAGGGCAAACTAGCAATGGCGCGTTCAAATTCAAACCATTTCTTGCTGCGTAGGTTTTTAAAACCGCTAAATAAAATTGACCTTTTCCTACAGGTAACACAGATGATTCTTATTAAACCTAAGCACAGGGCGAAGCTTGCCATTATGTGATTTATGCTTGTTTGCAACCGACGTTCCTTTTAAAAGAATAAAGTCTGGGCGGTACATCATGACACGATCCGTCTACCACGTCCCCTGGAGAAAATTCTGCAATGTCACAAGATGCTCTCTCGGTTATTGCGTCGATATTTTGCAGGAATTATGATTTGTGATGGGAACTATGGGTACAAAACTTTATCAAAACTCATCACTAACGCATGTCCACTATAAGAGAACAAAATAAAATACTGCCAAAAACATACATTTCAAAGTAAAATTTCTCTTTCTAAGGCACTTGTTAAGAAAAAAGTCGTTCGATACACGTGTAAAAACTCCTTTTTAACTCGGGTAATTGTCGCCCTCGTTTCACTAGGGCTCCTACTTTCACCCTCGTCGAAAAAAATTTTTTTTGCACTTGTATCGAAATGTACTTTTCCGCTCCTCAAAAATTGTAATTTCGGAATAATAGGTAGGTAATGCATTTTTATTTATTGTTGTGTATGTAGCTAAATAGAGCTAGTAGGTAAGTAGGTATATTAAAATTTTGCATCCATAGTTCCAATCATTTATATTATAAGACCATCCAATTTTATAATCGTATCATAAAAATAAATTGTAACGAAAGGTTTAAGTGGCATTTTTAAAATAACTGAACATTTAAACACGTTCTGTGGCAAAGAACAGCCAGACAGATTGACACTTTGACAGATGCTGAAACGGCTTCGCTTTAAATAGCAAATAAGGAGTGACCGAAAGGTATTTTGCAGTTTTGCCAAAAAAAACGATAAAATACGTGAACACGCACTAGCCACTGTTCTAGCTAAAACTGAACTATTTACGAGTCTACAAAACGCTTGTAGTAAATTTATCAGATTCACTGGGTTGGGATTGGGAGTAAAACAATACACCATTGACCAAAAATATAGGCAATGTATACTCACCAGTGTATGATACACCGCAGGTCACATAAATATCTGACACAAGTATCTACAGCTAGAATGGTATGAAACTGTGTCACATACTTTTGCGACCTTTATAGTGTGATAAAATATCATGCAGCTGACTATAGATTAGATTTGTACCATGTAGTCCAACTTGTGTATAGAATAATAACATGAAATGACTCTTGAATAAAAACAAGTGACGATGCGGTATATTTAAACAGGTTTATGTCCTGTTTCACAATCGCCGGATACATATAAAAGATACGGATGATGGAACTAACATTTATCTGGTACATAATTATATTTTATTCGGCGATGGTGAAGCAGGCTTTTAATTACGTAATTTACTATTTAAGGGCTAGCCAGTAAATATTAGTGATATTTTTTAATTCACATAATTTGTCAGCCTCCGTAGCCTAGTTGGTAGTGACCCTGCCTACGAAGCTGGAGGTTCCGGGTTCGAATCCCGGCGAGGGCATTCTTTGTGTATTTATTTATCACAAATGTTTGTTCCTTGGTCATGGCTGTGCATGTATTTAAGTATCTATATGTATCTATCTATTATATATATCGTCGCCTGGTACCCACATCACAAGCCTTAATTGAGCTTACCGTGGGACTAGGTCGATTTGTGTAAGATGTCCCAAGATATTTATTTATTTATTTACATATAATCAGACATCGGATTCCGTGGGGCGAAAAATCTTGACAGCTAGGGACTTCCTATATCGATATACTCATTTATCGATAACTTGTTCTAAATACTAGTGAACAAACAAAGGTTTGCTTATAAAATATTTTTTTATTAAAAGAGTATTACCTATATAATAAAATAGCAGCTAAATTTTCTTCTTCTTTTTTGATAACGTTTTTAAAAATTTATTCGTCACAATTTTTTTTTTTCATGACTGTCCGATCTATTATTGTTAAAGTAAACCACCAGAATTTTTTGCGTATTTTCGGGAGTTGAGCGTTTGTGGTCTTGGCTGAAAAATCCATTTCAGGGTCGCGTTTTATAAAGTTACAATTTACAATTTCGCTGTTTGCCTCTCTTTCTAGCCAATTAGTGCGTGCGTTAGAGAGGCAAACAGCGAAATTGTAAATTGTAACTTTATAAAACGCGACCCTGGTATCTAGAAGACTTCAATTTCTTTGGAGGTTATAGGAGCATAACAAAATTTCATAAAGTGATCAATAGTTACAAAAAACACACACAATGTTGGGGGTGGTCACTAGTATATAGAACTAGTATCGATAAACGAGTTTATCGATATAGGAAATCCCTAGCTGTCAAGAAGTTTCGCCCCACGGAATCCGATGTCTGCATATAATGCATTTACATACTGATAGTTTTGAATTAATTAATAAAACCATAAAGATTCCTTTTTTGGTAATAATATGCGTATCCTTTTCATATGATTACTTTAAAATTAATATTTTCTCCTCTTAATAATATTGCAGTGCATTTATCCTTATGCAGTAATTATAGTTGAATAATTAGGAAGCACGATAAGGTTCGAGTTGTATCGGAATTTCGCTACAATTGTCTTATTTCTTGTAAGCAATGAAATTTTGCTTCGCTAAAAGTAGTTTTTTTTAATACTGATATTCAAACTCTAAGCTACTCAGAAACCTTATCAAAAAATGTTATACTCCTTATAAACCCATTCAGCCCTATCAATACAACACCGAATATAAATAAATATGACTACAAGTTACAATATGCCTCCTATTGTATTTTGTAAAGCAATATTAATTTAGCTCGTAATGTTATTTCATGATTTACAAGGTAATTAGGACAGCGAGTACCGTGGGGTTAGGTATGCGTCTTGTCAACAATGTCTGTATAATAAGGCGCAATAAATCATACCGAGTCTCCCCTGCCTACGCCAATACAAGTTGTATTACAGTGTTACACTACACTAGTCGCAGACGAGCTAGGGTAGACTGGGGTCATTTGAAAAAAAAAACTTAGCGGACGTAACTTTTTTTATTTTTACAGTAAGGGAAATATGCGCCTGTAAATAAATATAATTACCTATATGAAAGACAAGACACCATATTATTAAAATTAATAGCGAGGCATTATTTGTGTATTTATTTATCACAAATATTTGTTCCTTGGAATAAGGCCTCCAGCCATAAGGCTGTGTATGTAAGTATTTAAGTATCTATCCACTCATTTGCTTTGAAATTTTGGTTGAGTTTTATTCCTATGTAAAATAAGAGTGACAGCTGGTAACCATAAATTTAGATCGTACATAAATATCCTGGTTTAAATCATACTAAAAACAAGGGATTATTACTGTACCTACTTGCCTATTGTTACTCTGAGTAGCTACTTATAAATTGGATCTCCTGTCAATTCCTAACAATTATTCATATCCCGTCTAATGTTGTCACCGAAATAGGTATACCTATGGACCTTTGGAGACATGTTCATGCTCGCGCAACCTTGTTTCGTGACATTTTCGTGGCCTACATACTAATGACAAGGTGATTTTCTGTTAGAAGGGGGATCGGATACTTTAAGATAAAGTTCCATTAATATTACGCATTAAAGCGTACGTGTATTTGTAATACAGACCAAACGACTCCGTGGTACAATTTTGTATTAGGTTTGATTACAAAAATTGTGTACATAATTAATGGCCTTTTCTCAAACATGCAATGAAATATTGTCTTTACGTTCCTTAAAATACCACCCAAAGGTTCCACTACCCAAAGGTTGTCTGGAAGAGATCGCTTTTTAGCGATAAGGCCGCCTTTTGTGACCTCTGTTTTTTTTGTATTTCTTTTGTTTTTGTGAACTTTTTGTTCTTTATTACGTGTGAGGTGTGCAATAAAGAGTTTTGTATTGTATTGTATTGTATTGTAAAATAGACTCGGAAGTATTGATTTTAGGGCGCAGTAACTCACTGTGATGGAAATGGAATTTCATAACACTTTTCAGGCCTAGGCCTACAAAGTTTTTTTTTTTATTTCGACAACATTGTCATTATTTTTTTGTATTTCTTTGTATGTTTGAGAAAAGCACTATACATTCCTTGGCGTGAAAACGGCTTCCCGGCCTCGTTAGCTATCTCTCATTTTCCCGGCCTCTGATGTAATGTACTAATAATGAAAACATAATAAAATTGCCGTCAAGATTTTTGTGTTACGAAGTAAAATTTTGTGTAACAACTTTTAGCACTGAAAAAAGGCAACAAATTCAAATTTTCTATGAGAGAGATCAACAATACGAACTTATATCTCTTAAATCTGCCCCTTTTACTATTGCCTAAGGTTGTTGGACAGAGTATACTATACAGAGTGTTTCATTCAAATCGGTCAGTATGGGAAAGTCTGAAACTATAACACATACGAAGATTTGTTCTAAGGAAACATGTCACCGATTTTGATAAAAAGAAAAACAGCATTCATACATTTGAAAAAAACACTACTGTACCCAGCTAGGGAATCGAACCCGGTTGTTTTGAAAAAAATAAGTTAGCTACCTACACTACCCACTTATTTCTTTTCAGATATCGTTTGTGTAGGTCTTACAGTAAATGTCTCTAAGAAACATGATGTCTAAAATGAATGGAATTCATTGTTTTCACGTACTTACATTTATTTTACTAGATGTTTATTGGGTAAATCTTTAGAAAAAAAGTTTTTTTCATATTTATTAACCCAGTTTTCCTTATTAATTAAATAGATTACATGGTTTCTAAAAACAGATTCTTCGTAAGTCTTATACATTAGTTATAGATTTTCCTATACTGACCGAATTGAATGAACCACCCTGTATACAGTTTGTATGACTAACTTTCGTTCAATTGACGCGATCGTGATTTTTGTTTTGATTAAGGCCTTAACTACTCGTATCGCAACGTATGTAAAAAAAAATTACAATCGACTCATTAAATTACTATTTTCTTAGTTTTACTTTAAATGTGCTAAAATGAGACCTGGATGCTTAGCCAAGTTGCCAATATCGCTAGCGCTTAATCGTCAATCATAAGCGAAAGGCAGCTAACTGTCTTTGTCGCACTAATATGAAAGAGTGACAGAGAAGGAAAACTACGGTACGCTACTAAGCGCTAGCGATTGGCAACTTGGCTAAGCATCCTGTGTGGCGTAGAGACCCCAACACAGGAATAAAGAAGCACGACCAAGTATGGCTGGAAATCTGCAACAAAAAAGAGACAAACGCCATCAAGCCAGTAGTATAGCCTCACCCCCAGACTCACAATACACATGCGACTTATGCGGCAAAAAGTGTCGCGCAGCGATAGGCTTATACAGCCATAAGCGCAGCTGTACAAGACACAGATGTCATATATACCATAGATCAAGCAAACGTATCTACTTAGCGTGTCAAATGATCTCAGTAAAATCTACTGAGTTGTCCGTCTTTAATCGCAGCGTGCAGCTTTCGGGCGTCAAATTTTGTAAGTTGAAGTGAACGAAAACATTAATAATGCCTCCTTACCTAAGTAATATTAATTGCAACAACACAAAAAATATGAATACTCAAGGGCCTGAGATATATTTAAAATCATAGGCAAGTAACAACTTCAGTACAAAATCTGACACGCTCGGCCGCCATACGAATGAATGAACTTGTTTCTTCTATCCAAATCTAATTCTGTGGTACAAGGCGTAAAAATAATACCTAACACAGCGTTGCAACAATCATCCGTCAGGGATGCTGTGGCCATTGATGATGATGATGATGATGATGACTTTAAATGTGCAAGCAGTGTATCTTTATGTGACGCACGGACTCTAACTAATAACATTGTTTACCGGAATCCAATAACGTTTGCTTTAGTTACCGCTCTCCGATAATAATATATGTATTTTAGAATTAGATTAGAATGGGATTCGAAAGTACTGTTGACACGATAGTGTATAAGTTAATCAAGGATATATTTATAGCTTTTTTCATATATTCATAGTTTAAGTGCAGATACTTACAGACAATAAGTAGATTAATTAATCACTCACTACATCAAACAAATCTTTTCTTAGTAAATGATGTGTCATTTGTTGTGTCAACAGTACTTTCAAATCCTTTTCTGATTCCGGTTTGATAATACGCTTTAGCTCTAATTGCGCATATTTAATTACGCAGGTAATCTTAATAATGAAAGTAGGTATTTCTAAAATGTCACCTGGTTCCCTTTTACATTGAATAATAAACGTCTAACTCTGAAAGTTGGTTAAGAAAATTGTTACTGCTTTCCAAATTGCTGTTCTAATCATGATAAGTAATTGAGAAGTAAATCGAAAGTAGATACGACTTTATCTGAATTTGACAGCCGGTATGTCCGCATAGAAAGTTAATAACATCGAGAAAGTTTTGATCCCTTTACCCTAATCCTGCCTCGATGTCGCTCCAGGCGACCCCGATAGCGAAAGTAAATTCCAATTTAATACGGACATCTTTAGTTTTGTTAAAACCTGTCTGTAGGTGAACGTGAGAGAATTTCGAGAGGTGAAAACTAAATCTTCAGAAAATTTAGGTAGTGCTAACCAAATCCAGATTCCAGGTGTTAGCGGAACAATGCAATTCTACGAACAAATCATGTCGGCGCCGGGATGCAGCCTGCAGCATTTCTCTGCCCGATTTAGAATCGGCCGCCGCTCTATACGTGATTGAATGTTGTTCTCGCTCGCTCTCGGTTTAGTTACGAGTATAAAGAGTCCCGTGAAACACTCGACCGTGGTTGATCTGTTTTGGACCTGAATAATACTCCTTAAAACGGACAGGAAACTAATTTCCTTGTGCGCGTTTTCAATCGAATCTAGGAAAAATATGTATGTATACGGGTAAGACTTGCTGTAATTGTAACACACGCCTTATTCGTGCAGAATCTTTGTATTGGATAATACAATATTTCGATACTCGAACGTTTTCTCATTCCTTGAAATAATATAATATAACCTATTGTTTCAAATGTCAATCACAAGAAAAACATGAAAAATACTTATCGAGCTTGTTTTAGGCAATCAATTTATTCATAATTATAAATTACTTACTTGCTGGTGACTACGACAACATGTCCTTTCTCGGGTCACCTACATGTCTTTTCTTGGATCTTCATATCCAATTGCAACAAAATGGGTTCAGTGATTTTATTAACGTGGAGATGTAACAGGCAGACATATGTAGTTACTTTCGCATTTATCTTAGTATGCATGGAATGAAGCACTTGCTTCTTGTCTTCAAATCTCATTTTGTCAAGTATAACAGTCGCACTGTGTGACTGAGCAGTGCTTCGTATAATACTTATACGAATACGATCAATCTGTTATTCGTTTTATTTTGTTCCAGAGACAAAAAAACATAGCGCAGCTGGTGATGATCTACTGCTTTAATTTACTTTTACATACGTCGTTGTACCAAACACATTATCCAGATTTATTTAATCGAAATAATTACATCAAGTTGAAAAGACGACCTTCACCGTCCGTAGCTTACATCTGAAAGGGAACACACTAGGTCCATTAGTAGAACTGTTTGAACTTATGTAATTATATCGGGCCGCAGGTGCTCCAAATGCCTTTTAACAATAACTAAAATAATTAACGGTTCCGTATAAATTTCCTCATTGTTCTAACACTACGCTGATTTATCTTCATTTTAGTTGAAACCTATTAGTAAACTAAAAATAATTTAGGAATAAATATGTCACTGGTGGGTATATAATTCTCATAATAGTCATAATATATCTCATTGGTAGTTAGGGTGCAGTGTAATACTTAAATATCTAGTAGGTACTAGCAGAAACCAAATTACTTTTAATAACTCAAAGTATTTTTTTTTCTCCAGCAGAAATCGCGAAAATTGTATGACACGCTCACGAGTAGGTAGCTGACATAGAATGGTTAGACTAAGTTTAAGCTAAACTGCGGAATGAACTGCCTTCCGCGGTATTTCCGGACCAATACGACATTTATAAAGAGCGTTCTCCCATCTGAAAGTCAGGCAACGTACTTGTGACTCTGATATTGCAGGTGTTTATGAGCGGCGATAGTTTAGTCAAAATTATTTTGTGTCCCTCAAAAACGTGACGCAGTGGTGATTTTTGTATAAGATGTAGTTTCGTTTTCAATTTCTGATGTATGGATTAAATTCTAGTGTGAAAAAGAAATACAAGTGCTCGAGATTTTTTTTATATACTATAATATAATATATAATAATAATAATTTATTTCATAAATCAGGGTTACAATGATGGTTACATGCAAGTTTATGGACTAAATACATAGGTATGTTGTCTAAATATCTGTCACTGATAGGTACTTGAAATAGGCAGAGCCTGTGCTATAAGTATCAGTTTCCTTCCATTTGACTATAATTCATACAATGTTCATTAGAATATGTAGTCGGCAATGCAGGCATATACAATAGCTAGTACACGAAGGTAATTTTGATAAAATGTACAATTAGGGCAGTTAGACAAGGGGGAAAGTATATACTTAGTCGAAACAGCAACTAACAGCGTAACAGAGTGGTATGAAACAAGACAACGAAAAGAATTTTGACCCAGTTGCTTACCATCAAGCTCTTTTGCCTCCTATTACATAAAAAATGTAGCTGGTATTGGTACTGTGATATTTTTATAAATTTTCCTGTCAAAGAGCATTACTGCCACACATTACACAAGGGCACCTAATTGATAATTATGCGGTAGAGTACACTCGAGGTATGTAATATTTATTTTAATTGAGAAAAGAATGACGTCCCAGTTGTCGAGCGATGCAATAAATTGCTCGTATTTATATCAGAATTCATTTCATACCGAAACTGGAAAAGACATGCCTTCGTTAAAATAAAATACGAGTCAATAGTAAAACGTAGGTAACTTTGTTAAAAAGAATTCTCGTGTAAAAGGAAAAAGAAATGAAACTGTTGGCTGACGAATCCGACAGAGATTTATCGTCTTTGGTAGATTTTAGCGAATCCTAATTTAGTAAAAGGCTGAAATTTTAAAACACAAGTTCAATATTTGCATTATCTTCGAGTGCACAAAGATTACAATCCGGAACCCAATCGCCTCTGTAGAAACGATTAAAATTTTAGAGGAGAAGGAAAAAGGTATACATATATATACCGTTTTCCTTCTCCGGTGGTATAACTAAGGTGTATATAACTAATTATGAGGTTGATTTAAGTAAGTAAATACCTATTCGTGCCCTTTTACATATCAGCTAACATGTGACAAACGTAATATTCTTTCAAATACCTATTAGTTGTACCTACGTTGCGTCTGCTGATATTTAATATGTTTTATTTTAGCCCCAGAACATGTAACGCTTGTTCGGTAGGAGTTTTTTATAGGTTCTTTATGAAAATTAAAACTGCCGATCTATGTTAATGAAACCTTCAACGGCCACTTCGACGTTATAACTGCCAGAGACGACAAGAGACTCACAGCGCGCAACGTTTTTGGAGGCACATAATTAGATTTTTAAATTCGCTTAATGATCTTCATACTTTTTTGTGCCGCGCCGGTCGGTCAGATGGACCCAACCTCCATACAAAACATTATTTAAAACATTCCAAAATATTAATGGAGCAGGCAAAATATGGCTTAAGCTTAAACCTAGCTATGTATTTTTTTCAAAAGTCAAACAGACTGTATAATATAGAAGTAGCTATATAAACTAATACAATTTACATCACTACTCGTATTGTTAATAAAAATCTGAAAGTATAAAATAGTTATTTGTTTTACTAGGGAGCAAATTGATGACTCTCGTGCCTTAAAACCCTCGCATCGCTCAAGATTCCATTTTATGAAATAAAATTCTGGAATCTTTCGCTTGATCGGGTTTCAATATTTGCACGAGAGTTGAACAAGCTTTGCTGCCGAGTGAAACACAACATTTTTCACCACACTAAAGCGAGGAAACATGCGAAATAAAACTCAAACATAACAAATTAGAAGGTATTTATTTGCAAGTCCTCAACTTCCAAAAAATAAACAAATCAACAAATAATAAAACAATAACCTCAAATATTTATCTTTGCGTGACTTGTAATTTTAAAAGAAAAAAATATTCGGATGCGTTCTGAAATTTGCATAGTGAAAACACTTTCATTTTCCTATTGTTTTTATTTCTCGTATTTTTAGAACTTTTAATTAAAAGCCTTTTACAACAAAATGTGGTATTTAATTTGGATTTTAGCATATTGAATATAATATTATGAAAGGTTCATGTGTATGAATCTGTTTGACACTATTGAGTTTTCGAACGTACTGTCTAGTTCAAACGTCAAAAAGCTTATGCACTCTCAGGCCGTATAAGTTATTGCTTTAGTTTATCCAGAAAATTAAAATAAAATTACTTTAACCTCTAGAGATTAAAACACAGTTTTGCGCTCTGAAATTGAAGGACAAACAGCGTGTTTGCGAGCAGTGTGGTGAAATAGTTATTTGTACAACATGAGAGCAAAGTACGTATTTGATGCGAGTGTCAGTTTTGAGTCTTGAGCGTAGCGAGAGACTCGAAAGACACGAGATTCAAATAACTTTGCTCTCAAGTTGTACACACAACTTTTCACCTCAGCATGGAGAAAAGGAAATAAAATAACTTCAGCAGGGAGAAAAGGAAATAATAATAATATTAAATCATTTATTTAATCAAAATTAGTTTTAGTACATATCATTATTGGTACATACCAGTGTTGAGGTACCATTCTTATCTCTTAGGTTAACATTTTGATGAAAACATTTTTATAAAACAGTTATAATTATTTAGAAATGAACTCGTGTCGAATTTCTGAACGCGATTCTGACTCGCCTAGTACCACGATATCCGTCCGTTTTAAAACGGCTGTCTTTCTCTCTGTCACACTTATATATAAGAGCGAAAGAGAGGTGGAATGACGGACGCCAATGTTATGTATGCTTGGTGGTAGGGGCCATATGCCGTTCGGATACAAGGAATCGGGTCCGATAAAACACGTCGTCTAATACAACTGGCTGAATACGCTAGGATGCCATGAACGAAAAAAAAAATGCATATTATGACAATTTATAACGTAACATTTTTCATCTCTGTCTTTTTACTAACAAGTGAAAGAAGCAAAAGAAAAAGTTGAAGTCTAAACGTCATGGAAAACAACATTCACTCAGTGAGCAAAATCGCACTTTGCTCACTGATTTCGCGAATCAAAAGAAGTCTTTTCGAGCTGCTGAGGTGAAAAAGCCATTTCCATTATATTATTGATATATGTTTTAAAGCCAATACGAGAGTCTTCGTTTTCAAAATATAATAATATATGTATTGAAATAACTAGTGAGTGAAACTATAAATAATGTATATTTCCATAAATAAAAGACCTAAAATATTGTTTTATTTCTGGATGATAAAATCAAACAAGATTGAATAATTCACAACGATCTCGCACTCGTGTGGAATAAATATTATACTGAATAAATTATTGTTTGTCGTAAAATGGAGGACTATTCGTAGAAAACACCTTCAATACCTACATGTACAGCAATCATCGCGACTATTTACATCCCCAAATTCGTACTTATACTCGTATGTATAGGTATACCAACCCTATAGTCACTCCAACTCCTCCTGCGAGTGTCGTAAGAGTCGACTAAGGGATTGAAGTGTCACTAACCATTATTTGATAAAAGATTGATGACGGGCAGCAGCGTCATGATAGGGGACATATTACTGCGACAGCCAATCTGCTTGCCCAGCGTGACGATTATGGGCATTTACCTCCTAATGCGTCTATACGCATAGTTAATAGGAGAGGCCTACGTCCAGCAGTGAACTATCATAGACTGATGATGATAGTCACTGTAGATAGTTCCACGAGAGTTGTCATCATCATATCATCGCTATCGTTTCCCTACCTATCACTACATAGTTTAAAACAAAGTCTCTCTATCTGTCCCTAAATCCCTATGTATGCTTTTGATGCTGTTTTTTTAACGGATAGAGTGATTCAAAAGAAAGGTTTTAGTATCAGTATTAATTTCCCTTCACAGTTACGAATACATGTGCAATATGTAGCATTGTATTACATATCTGATGTTCCATTGAAAACTACGAACGTGGAAGTTGGAGTATTTGACCCAGTAGCGTATTCCAATTTGAAGTTGTTCATGTACAGCCAGTAGCCGTACCATGAGTTGACACCTATTTGTTGGCAAGCATGGGTTTGCTTTAGCGTTTACTCGATATGTTATGGAGAGTAATTTGATATATCGTCGCTGTGCCTACAAAAGTCGCTATGTGATTTTTTTGATTTTTGGATTTTAACGCCATTTTGAACTTTATGTCAATATCTCTCTATACGCTCCAAAAACAGCGGTGAGGCTATCTTTAATAGTTTCGGATCTGTGAATTTTAGCTATGTGATTTCCATACATTATTCTCTTACTAAAAACAGTATGTGCAAAAATTACATGACTGTTTTATACAACCATGATTGTTTTTATTATAATGGAGCCCGTTATGTGATTTAAGGCACATAGCGAGTATTTTTTATGAATTAAATAAGAACAAATCTGGCACGATATGTACTGTTCCGCACATAGCGATATTTTCGTACTACGTCGAGTTCTTAGACTATGCTTGAGGCAACGTCTTACGACACTTAACGAAATTTTTCTATCACTATTATTATTATTGAAACATGTTTTCTTTTGCTTTAAAAAAGGTCTTTCATAAAAATAACTATGTAACGAATATAATAAAGATGTGTAAATTTTCGTAATTAGTTATTTTAACCAAGTTACAAATAAAACACATAGAGACTTTGGACGACAGAAATAAAAATAGCTATGTGATAAATTATTGGTAATATTTATTTTTCTTTTTTTTTTACTAGTGCGCAAAAACGAACTTTGCGCACGCTTCGCGCGCGGTAATTTCTCTTTTTGACGCACTTGCTATGAAAAAAATCGTCCCTCACACGTGCAAAAACTTTTTTTAACTCGGGTGGTAAAAAAAGTTTTCCCGCACTAGTTAGGAAATGTACTACTTTAGTACAGATGGTGCCTTTCTTAGGCTCTAGTGCGAGAAGTGGGTCATTTTACGTTAGGTACAAAACTTCGGAGGGCCATCTGTACTAAAAAACGTCGTACAAGACACGTGCAAAAACGAAGTTCGTAACTCGTGTCGATTTAAAACACTATCGGTCGTGTTTTAAAACATCGCCCCTCGTTTAGGATTTCATGTTTTTCGCACTTCTGTCGTAATGTACTATTTTAACTCGGGTGATTGTCGCCCTCGTTTCACTAGGGCTCCAACTTTCATCCTCGTCAAAAAAATTTTTTTTGCACTTGCAGCCAAATGTACCTACTATAGGTAATTACTATATAAAGGCTATCGTACAAGTTACTTGCCAACTCGTGGCAAGCACACAGGTCACAACACAGCCGGCCTAGCTTAAACAAGCCCCCTGCGAGTCTTGTCAGCTCGTTCGAAGCTATCCACGTCAATGTCGTTGTCGGCCCTGTTAACGGGATTGATATCTTGAGTTGCGAAATTGTGGGATAAAATTTCTACAGCGTTGAAGGATTTGCAGCAGAAAATACAAACGGAACCGATCGCATAAGAACGCCCACAGGTTTAATTTTTAAATGTGGATTTGGTAAAATTAGGTGGAAGTAGATTTGCTTCGTAAGATAATTTTTCAATGTCAATAAATCAAAATCAAGTATTAATAATAACAGTAAAAACTCTTTTCCTTTTTTTATGTGACGAAGGTAGACAACTGAGCTCTCAGCCCACCTAATGGAAAGCAGGAACTGAGGCCCATTGACATAGTAATCAAAAAATCGCCTATGCGCTGCCTACCCTGAGGACTTAGATGTATTGCCTCTGTCTATGCTGGTAATTACACCGGCTATCTTACCCCCAAAACACAGCAGTGTAAACACTGCTATTTAGCGGCAGGTTAATGGGTAAGACGGTGGTAGCTATCCGGGTGGACCCTGTACGTGGTCCTACCACCAGCAAACAACATTCTTACATTCATGAAATACGATAAGTAAAAATAAATAGGGGAATTAAACCTATAGATACTTAACTGGGTACCTACCTTATCCTCTTTACACCTGCTGATTGCCTGTATAAATGACGTCGGAGTTTATACATTCGTATTCACATTCAACTTAGACTGAAATGAGCAAATAAAAGGAGCAATCAGCATCAATCTTGAGTATGTAATGAAGTCGCATCGCATTCAGCATATAAATTATGAAAGAAATAGCATACCATGTGAAACATATGAAATGAGGGTAGCGAACGCGTAATCTCTCTTTTCAATAAAATTTAAATCAATTAATTCCAATTACTTTAAATAATTTCAAATACGTTTTCTTGGCCGTGTGGTGACGGCAGTAAGAATACATTTGTCACCACCCCAACTCCTCCTGCGGGTGTCGTAAGAGTCGACTAAGGGATTGAAGTGTCACTGACCACTATTTGATAAAAGTTTGATGATGGGCAGCAGCGTCACCATATTAGACACATTACTGCGATCGCCAATCCGCTTGCCCAGCGTGGCGATTATGGGCATTTACCTCCTAATGAATTTACAAAAAAGGCCGCGGCCCCGAGGTTCCGGCGACCCCCGGTGCCCTGGTTATGGTAGCGGCCAGGGTGCTAGCGGGGTCAGGGGTGCTAAGAATCTCCGGCAAAGATCCGGCTACCACCACCGACGACCCCTGGCAACTTATAACACACGTACACTGCGGACCGACGAAAAATTAGTGAAACTGGAGGAAGGACTGAGCAAGTTGCGTTGGGACATTGTGGGATTATCAGAAGTCCAAAGAGAGGGCGAGGACACGATAATCCTTAAGTCCGGCAACTTGCTCTATTTCCGGGAGGGCGACCAACAGTCCCAGGGAGGTGTCGGGTTCATCGTCCACAAGTCCCTCGTAAACAACGTGGTGAAGATCGAGAGTGTGTCGGCTAGGGTGGCGTACCTTATACTCAGAGTATCTGGGAGATACTCGCTGAAGGTCATACAGGTGTACGCGCCGACTTCGACACACTCCGACGACGAGGTGGAGGCTATGTATGATGATATCTCAAAAGCCATGCATAGCTCCAGAACCTACTTCTCCGTTGTTATGGGGGACTTCAACGCGAAACTGGGCAAGAGAGACGGTGACGAGCTGAGGGTGGGGCAATTTGGGGTTGGACGTCGGAACCACCGGGGCTATCTGCTGGCTGGTTTCTTGGAGAAGGAGGGACTCTACATGATGAACTCCTTTTTTAAGAAACGCGAGCACAGAAAATGGACTTGGATGAGTCCCGACGGTGCAACTAAAAACGAGATCGACTTCATCATGTCGACGAAGAGACATATATTCAACGATGTTTCTGTGATCAGTACGGTTAAAACCGGAAGCGATCACCGCTTGGTAAGAGGCACGTTGAATATATGTCCTAAGCTAGAACGCTCGCGACTGATGAAGTCTACGCTCCGTCCTGCACTCCATCTTCAAAACCCCGAGAGCTTTCAGCTGGAACTCCAAAACCGTTTCGATTGCCTAGGCGATGATGTGGACGTATTCAACGACGGGTTTGTGGAAGCTGTCCATAGCGCTGGGTCTAAGTTTTTTAAGGCCCAACGGACAAATAAGACCAGAAAGCTCTCAGACTCCACTCAGGAACTAATGGAAAAAAGGAGTGAACTGGTTCTACAATCCTCAGTTGATGCGACTTTATACCGGCAGCTCAACAGACGGATCTCTAAGTCCCTCAAACGCGATATGCGCCAATTCCGTACCAAGTGTATAGAAGAAGCCATCGAGCGGAACAAGGGCTCTAAAGTTTTTGCAAGGGATCTGTCTGTTGGGCAAAGCCAGCTCGCCAAATTAAAGACTGAGGATGGTAGAATCGTCACATCCAAATATGAGTTGCTGACTGAGATAGAGGGTTTTTATGGACAGCTGTACACGTCAACTAGCAGACCCGAAGTTGATCTAGCGGAAGACCTCAGAGCTAGACTGACCCGACACTACACAGAAGACATCCCGGACATCAGCCTGTGCGAGATTAGAATGGCTCTTGAACAGCTCAAAAATAACAAGGCACCTGGGGAGGACGGAATTACAGCTGAGCTTCTGAAGGCGGGTGGTAAACCGGTCCTTATGGCCCTTCAGAAGTTGTTCAATTCCGTCTTACTGGAAGGGAGAACGCCAAAGGCATGGAACAGAGGTGTGGTGGTATTGTTCTTCAAAAAAGGTGACAACGCTTTATTGAAGAACTACCGACCCATATCACTTTTGAGCCATGCCTATAAGCTGTTTTCAAGAGTCATTACGAATCGTCTTGCACGCAGGTTTGATGACTTCCAGCCTCCCGAACAAGCCGGGTTCCGAAGAGGATTTAGTACCGTAGACCACATCCATACGCTTCGCCAGGTTATACAGAAGACCGAAGAATATAACCTGCCCCTCTGTTTAGCGTTTGTGGACTACGAGAAAGCCTTCGATTCGATCGAAACCTGGGCAGTACTACAGTCTCTCCAACGGTGCCAAGGCGACTACCGCTATATCGAGGTGTTGAAGTGTTTGTACAAGAGCGCCACAATGTCAGTCCGACTCCAAGACCAGAGCTCGAAGCCTATTCTGCTGCAGCGGGGAGTTAGGCAGGGAGATGTCATCTCCCCTAAGCTGTTTACCGCTGCACTGGAGGATGTCTTTAAGACTCTGGACTGGAGAAGGCTGGGTATCAACATAAACGGCGAGTACCTCACTCACCTTCGATTCGCTGACGATATAGTAGTCTTGGCTGAAACCTTGGAGGACTTAAGTACTATGCTCGTTGGTCTCAGTAAAGCCTCCGAGCGAGTTGGTCTTAAGATGAACATGGATAAGACGAAAATCATGTCAAACTCCCGTAATAATCGGAGACTTTACACTCGAAGTTGTAGACGAATATATATACCTAGGACAAACTATCCAGTTAGGTAGGTCCAACTTCGAGAAAGAGGTCAATCGTCGAATCCGACTCGGTTGGGCAGCGTTCGGGAAGCTACGACACATATTTTCGTCCAATATTCCGCAGTGTTTGAAGACGAAAGTCTTTGATCAGTGTGTGTTGCCAGTGATGACATACGGTACTGAAACGTGGCCGCTTACAATGGGCCTCATAAGAAGGCTCAAAGTCACCCAAAGGGCAATGGAGAGGGCTATGCTAGGAGTCTCTCTGCGTGATCGGATTAAAAATGAGACCATCCGCAGCAGAACCAAAGTAACCGAAATAGCTCTCCGAATCGCTAAACTGAAGTGGCAGTGGGCGGGGCACATTGCACATTGCACGTAGAACCGATGGCCGTTGGGGCGGGAAGGTTCTTGAGTGGCGGCCACGTACCGGAAGGCGTAGCGTGGGTAGGCCCCCCACAAGGTGGACTGATGACCTGGTGAAGGTCGCAGGAGTCCGCTGGATGCGGGTGGCGCAGGACCGGTCATTGTGGCAATCTTTGGGAGAGGCCTATGTTCAGCAGTGGATGTCTTTCGGCTGATATGATGATGATGACGTTTTCTGATGTTCTAAGCAGTAAACCACCCCACCAAACAGTTTCATTGACGTATTCTGGCAAGCTATATGAATCGCAGTAAGCTACTACAGTCACCGGCAATAGTATCATGCGCTTTGAAGGCCGAAAAAATGCTGACACAAGCTTATTTTTACTGACAAACGTGTAACACGATCTCAGTTTCACAAAAATGTTTGCGGCCTTCATAGCACAAGTTACTACTGCCGGTGACTTTGTCGAATAAATTTTAACTTATCTACTATCTATAGTTTAATTATCTAATTTTGATCCACTCACAGGTTAGACCTAAAATCCATAAAGAGTGAAAGCAAAGAGGTACTACTGCAAAAGTAGGCATAATTGCAATAGTAACACCAATCAAATTAATAAGAGTTTATGAAGGCTCGTGAGATATATGGGCGTGCTTTGCTGCCAGACGCCCAAACCTAGAATCTATAAAATATCCTCTTCGAATCCCCCGCTCGTCTCTCCTTTTTTGGTTTTTCAAGAATGAGGATGCGTTGTTTAAAAATACTTAAGTATTTTACAGACTTTGTGTAAGATGTCCCAAGATATTTATTTATTATTATTTATTTATTTTATTTATTACAGACTAAGCTTTTCACTCCGCCCTAGCCTAGAAGACTAACCAATGCAAGTCGGGTTTACCCTGGTTTATTACTTGAACATGTTTTTATATTCATATATATTATTTATAATGTTTTTCAAACCATTCATCCGTTAAAATGCGTTTTTGAATGAAATTTCGGACATGACAAAAATAGGCGCAGTGAAAATTATCTATTCGAGTAATAGGGAAAACGATATTAATAACAATGAACATTGGATGCAGTAAATGAAATACCAGTAAACTGTTCAGAGTTATATTGTGCACTTAAGCAGACTGAAGTAATAATCTAACGTGACAGAGCGACTAGGTGAACAAACATTGACATTAGTTTTCTATTCCAACCATCTAGTTTATATCGGTCACATACAGGATGCTCGCGAGGAAACCGAAAGATTTAAACTATGCATTCTAGAAATCGAAATAAACAAAAAATATTATGAGACCCATTGTCAAATTCCACAAAAAAATATATATTTTTTTTTAGACTTTTAGAATACTTTTTAACATTTCCAATACTTTTCACCATAACAACAATTTGTTAAAATTAATTTTTTTAATGATTTTTTTTAGAGACAGGTTCTTTCGTCAAGTCTATTCTTATTTTTTTATTGTCAGGCAAAAGGTGTGGTAATATTAGAACACATTGTGGAAGCATTGTAATCAAAAAAAAGTTTTATGACGAGTTACGTCGAAAAACTTTTTTCGAAAAAAGGTTAATTATCTCTGGAAAGCCAATACCTACTAGGAAAGTAAAAAAAAATAATTACTCTAAATATGCTCAGGAATTCAGCATTAAAATCTTTCGGTTTCCTCGCGAGCACCCTGTATAAGCACTCTATGTTCCAACACATTAGGATTATTAAATTTTAGGTAATCCGACGTTCGAGAAATCAATATTAGGATAAATATAGTGTAACCCCCTTATTCATAAACGTCTGCTAACTTAACAAGCCGCTAATAATTGTTTGTCCCTTTCTGTCTAAACAATGTGTCCATAAGAGCAAAAGGGAAGTTAACAATCAGTTAAGTTAACAATCGTTTATGAATAAGGGGCTAATTGTTTTAAGTGTGCATGCGTAAAATTAAGTAAGTAGGCTAAACGAGTAGTACCTATACCTATGCCATTTAACAATATGCCAAATATTTTCGACCAAAAAAATTTAGGTGAATTGACGTTACGCTACACGACAGCACCCCTTTCGCACGTAGTTACTCTAAACTTTGTATATGGGTGCGAGTATGTCCCGAGCTTTTCTACTAATATAATGGAACAGTTGAGCGACAACAGAAAGAACGTAGAAAATGGTAATCAAACAGACAATGTGATAAATTTTAAATTTCTCTATGCATGAGAAATGCACCGTCGACGTTAACTTATGTTTTATTTATATACTTTAATTTTATCATTCATGAATTCCGTATACACGTATACAAATGCTGCAGCTGAAAATAAAACATGGTACATTATAACGGTGCATGGCGTGAAGAACTTGATAAATCCAGATGAAAAGTAAAAGAAATTTGAACTTCAATCTGTCATAAATTAAATTTATTTTCCTTTACATAAATATGTCGAGTTATCAAATTCTTCACGCCATGCACCATTAATATCTTGTGTTATACAGCGCGTATTTTTGATATTTCTTCAAAACCGGCCTTTTGAAGAAATATAAAAAATACGCGCTATATAAGTAATTCGCGAAAGCCTTATTAAATTATGACTTCGGTTTTCATACAAAATAATTTAGGATGCACTCACTATCAAATATCTAATACGGATCAGGTATAATATATAGATAACAGTGTAAACGCGCTGATTTCAAATATATTTTAGAAATGTTTTATTTGACCGCGTACTGTGTATCATTACAACTGTAAATAGCTGTCCGATTCTTTCATGCGTCAAATTAGTGCTCGCATTGCATCGTTTCTTGATTATGACACTATTGTGTACAAAACTTGTTCTACTAGTCAGTAAAAATAAATATACAAAACAAAATAATGTAATAAATACGCCGAAATGAAGTGCAGATACTGAAGTGATTGCTAGTTGATGTCTTTTTTACTGGTCATATTCATTTTTTGGGACTTACTTCCGATACATATTACATTCATCGGTAAGTAAATACACTTTTCGAAATGACATTTCATATTAGCTGTAACGTTCAGCGGATAAATAGAAAATAACTAAACCATGCTCATTACTACTCCCAGCAATGGTAGCTATATTTTTTAGGAATTATACAATTTTAATAAAAAGAACTTTCACAACTAACTGTTTCATATTCAATCGATTTCCATCCAAAGTAAGTTTATTCCTCAAGCCTCAGCCTAATTAAGATAAAGTTGAGTATCTGAAAGTCATAACGACACTTCTGTCATAAGAAAGAATAACTTATTGATAAAATAATATCGAGTGGAAGTCCCTAGCTAAATGTTGTTCCTGCCACTGTGAATTCTATGTCCGATCATGAATATATGTCACTAAAACCGAAGACAAAGTGATATATTTTTTGCCGGCTTTCAGGTTTTTATGTCAACCGCAGATCACATTTAATGAGAATGCAACATGATAAATAAAATAAACATGATAAATCTTTTAAAAAAATGTGTATTTCTGTATGTCGTTTCCAAAACAAAGTACCTACGTCAAATCAAAGTCTGAATCGAGTTACGATTGAGAGGAAATTTGACCAGTTAATTTAGTAACTTCAACATTGAAACTGGTCGACAACCAAAATAATAATGTTTGCGGATTCAAAATGAAATATTATGTACACGACAGGGCTATTAAAAGTTTTAAAATAGCAAAATCATATATTTGTATTTGACGTTTAATAACATGGTTTATTGCAAGTAATCCTTTGTTCCTCAGATTTTACAACGATATAAGAAATTTATTGTAATCGAATTACTAACTATAATAAATGATATTTACCTTAATATTTATATTACTTAGTCATAAACTACTTTTATAAATACTTAGTCATAAACTAGTGTGTATTTTAACAAAACATACTGTAATGGTAGGTTGTGTTACAAGGGAGCCAAAATATACATTTACGGTGCGGGAATTCATACAATCATGAATTAAGCGAATGATTCAATACCACCTAATCTTGACCACAATTACCGTCAATACGCCTTGGCCACGATTTTGCGCGATCGCGATGACGGTGAGCGACTTCCATAAGGATCGAGTCGATATCTGAATTCCTTTTCGCACTTACATAGTGAAATTTTAATGGTTGTTCTCCGTATCCCTTAAACGGAAAACAACCAATAAAATTTCACCTTGTATAGTTATTTGCCTTAGACAACTTAGACCAATGTCGTGGCCAAGGCAGAGGCATTCTGATTGTTCCGTGTCTATCGTTTTCGTCGTAACCGCCACATTCGGGAGTAACGCCTAGCACGATAAAGGGTTAACGCGGAACCATCATAAGCCACCAGGTTAAACCATGTAGTCTTAACATAGAGAAATTGGCATTTTATTTTGGAATTCAGTTCTTTTGTTATCTCAGCAATGCATGGAAAGTCTATGGGTCTATTATTCATGAGACGAGGCAAGGATCCTAGTAACCCCTTGTAAAGGTGATCGCCGAAAATCCTACTCAATGCTACGTTATCGCGTAAATTTGATGAGAAAACTTGGACGTCGAGATAGTCTCTACGTACCTACCGAAGACACGAACTCCAATATTATGTAATTTACTTATAATCGAGAAATTCGCGCATTTCAGACAAAGATTTCAAAGTTTCTTTTATCAATGAAAAAGCAGCTGGAGGTATTCATAGGCGCATTTATAAAACGTGATTCGTAACTCTTCTAAGTCTCTAAACTTTTGAGTTTTTCCCTATTCATTTCTCGGGCAAACAAACAAACAACACTGTTGCCATTGTGCTTGTATTTATCGCCACCAATAAAAACGTAAAAATACGAATAATTTTCGGCCGCGTTCCAAACTTTTATTTGGTAATACCCTAGAGCAATTGCTACTTTGTTTACAAATAAACTTGGCGTTGAAATTGGGAAGGAAAAAAGCCAGCTTTTGAAAGAGGATAGGTAAATCGATTTATGCAAAGGAGATAGCGCTTTTTGTATGCAAATTTCTGTTGATTTCACACAGATTGAAATCGCGGTATTGAGAAATGAGAAATATTGATTTCAACGGATAAATGTACCTAATTATTATCTTTATGCTTGTTTATTTTGAGGAGGGAGAATTTTTAGATATCTACTCGTATCTGAAAATTGTAATGGAACTGGGTCAACACACAAGCATTAAGGTTTGCCTTGCTCGGTTTTGTTAGCTCGTGATAATTTTATCTGACGCATATATTTATCCAGAGATTTTGAAACAGACCGTAAGTAACAAATACCTACTTAAAATAAAGCTCGTATCTTAGTTCTGTTTCAATACTGACATACGAGGTTGCTAAAAGTAAAAGTCGCGCAGTGAATTCACACTCGCGGACAGGGGATCAATTTTTGAATCTCACCAGTGACTTATTCTCACCGAAAACAAGTGATTTCCCTTAAGTTCGTATTTTTGAAATGTCACCGGTGACTAGAATTATCATACCTATGATATCGCTTTACGAGTGCCCCCACCCACTCGATTTGAAATCACCGTGTGACTATTTTGACAGTTGACGTAGTGACTAGTGACATCTGCCAAAGTTTAGTTAGTTTGTATTTCGAAAAAGTAAGATCTCAAAGAAATAGCAAGCCTCGACGAATTTATTTTAATGACGAAGTCGCCATACGCCATTAATCACCAAAATGCTTTTGCTATGTGTGACCAAGAAAATACAAGAAAAATGATGAAACCTGAAGAAACCTTTGGTGCGGGCTCTGATTGAAGAAGTAACCAGTAAGTTAGTAAGTTTGATAGCAGGTGCTAACCGAGCTAGTGTGTGTACTTTTATAAAGTTTTATCAACTGTATGGACTGCCCGGAATAGTTGGATGCCTACCGGAATGTTGGATAGACTGCACTCTAAATACTCAAAGCTCATGAGTTATGTTAATCATAAAGTTATGTTAATCAACACTCAGTTGGTAATATCTTAATTATAAAAATACTTTTTATTATTTTTCCCCCTTATTTTCGCTGTAGGATGTAATTTAGATGGCTTTGTTTTAAGCTTTATGTATACATATGTACCTATTCTAACATGGTTAAATTATTATTTTTCAGAGATGTGATGCAAATTGAAATATAGGAAAGGAATACTCACGATAATTATATTTGGAATCAAAGTACAGTGCAGCCTGTTATGCAGGAAATCCATCAACATGGTGGAAAATACTACCTCATTGGTAAGTTAAAGTAGTATTGTGTAAATTAATACTGATAAAGTTTACAAAAATATGTCCTAGTAAATAAATATAGCCCTAGTAAATAAATATTATTGAATCGTGAAACTGGAATAAAAAAAAAGGTTTTATTAAGGGAAAATGAATTTAAAAAATACTTCTTGTATCATTCAATAATATATCATTACCTAAATATATGATTTGCTTTCATTTGCTGTTGTATTAGGCCGAAAGCTCTAATACAAAATATGGTTAACTGCAACTTAAACAAATTGCCGCAGAGAATGTGGCATTTTATTAATGTCTTATTTCTTCATATAATATGTACCAGTTTCAGAAAGTTTTTATTATTCTTTATTCATAATGACTATGAAAAAAGCCAACCTTTCTCCACGCCTTTCAATCTTTGGAGCACCCTGGAACAGCATTCAGTTCGGTCGCTATATCCTGCCAAAGTTTGGCCGCGTCTTTGGTGGTAAATATTGCTGATAATTTACCACATCGTAGCTGTTCATTCTCTGCCATTAACATTTGTAGCCTGCTTTTCTGAGCTAGGCTAATGTGAGACGACGGACATCTGTAAAAGGATAAATGTACAAAACTTACAAACAATCACACATTCTTGTTGATATATCTTGTCAACAAAAGTACGTACATGTATACCTTTTTTATAAATTGTACTCCTCAAAATCTTGCAATACAGATACAATACTTTCAAAACATTGCGTTTTCCTTTCAAATTACATTGACAATACGTTTTACGTGCGAACGCTTTGACAGAACCTAATATGAGATATAGGTAGTATGAAAAATAAAAACCGGTACTAAGGAATACTAACACATCTGCGTAAAAAGGAACGTAACAGGATAATTGTCTATGACTGACATTGTACAATTTCTCTCGATTTCTGCATGTTGGTAAAGAACGTGTGACTTTCAAAAATACGGCATTTGGGAATCAGTGATATCGAAATCACAGGTGAGAATTTTAGTCACCGGTGATTTCAATATCATCGGTGAAACTCAAAAATTGGTCCCCAGGTTCACAGTAGCCGTACCATGAGCTGCCGCTCCGCTATTAACGTGTGTTCACTGTCTATCCATCCCGCGGATACTAGCGTATTGGTGTCATC
>JALPQI010008529.1:0-50525 GCA_025490895.1 Thaumatotibia leucotreta
TGAATACAGCATTTTATATACCACTACGAGCATTTCTAAATATGATCCTATCCTGCTATTGATATTTGGTTACCTACACTAGGGAAATGTGAACGTAACATTTTTCTAAACTACAAGAGAGTAATAGTTTTCACATTGTTTAGATTACTGCTCAGCGTTATGTTAAAAAAACGTTATTTAAAATTAAGCGCATCAGCTGCGACTCTGCCCTAAGGGTCTGTAGGCATATGATGGCCCCGTATTTAATCGTTTGTCGTTGTTACCGTCAGGTTCTATCAAGTATGCAAATGCGAAAGTGACGAGTAGCACGAAAAACGGCAAACGCGTGACCATAATAAGATTAATAAGACACTTACTCGTATTTCTCCACCCCCGAATAAAATATGTCTGTCAGATAAATGTCAAAGTCAAATAATTCTTTATTCAAATTGGAATAGCAACAAACTCTTTTGAATGGTCTAAGTAATAAAACTACTTCCGGTTCTAACCCTACACCGCTAACCCGAGAAGAACCGGTAAGAAACTTGGCGGGACTTGTTTTTTTTTCAAACAATCATGGTACATCTTACAACTAACATCCATTAAAAAAAACTAAAACATAGAATTGATTTTAAATAAATTGATTTGATTGAAATTTAATGTAAGCTTCCTTTATACAATATTATGATAATTTTATCTGACGGATATATTTTAATCCCTGTATTGTGAAACAGGCCGCAAAGTTGAAAAAAAGGTTTTTAAGAATTTCCTCACGTATCTCAAAAAGATTGCAGTCTGTATCGCAAATGTAAAGTAAGTGGGTAACCAATTTACATACATACATCTGATTAAAAAAACCTGTAAAAATTTTAACGGTGAGATCTACGTGTACCGACCCGTATTTATTTTGGTACACCGCTGTACATTTCATTTCGAAGAACTGAAATTTTGTTATTATTTTGCACATAATTGTGAAAGTTCGATATCCATCAACAACATAATAGTAATTATTAAGTACTGTGTACATACTCGTACGTGTTGCCTGTATGTTTGTCTGCATAATTGTTTGTTCAATTATTCGATTAACGGTCGAATGGTAACGGGACAAAGTAGAATAACCATTTGACATGATGACCGCACATCAAGTTTATGAAAAAAGCAAGGAACCTCAATATATTAAAATCATAATTTATTTAGTCCACTAGGTCAGGCTATATTTAGTTACTTATTTTTCATCACACTTGCTGTCTAAGCACGCCATTGCTTGCGTGCGTAGCGGGAGTAATAGAAAAGTGAAATTCCCTAGGGAGTAACAGGAATATCAGTACGTCATTTAATAATATTATGTCTTAAAACTTATTTTTTTGTCGGCAAGTGTGATGAAAAACATTGTATGCATCACGGTCGGTAACCGGAATACTAACTCGAGTCATAAAAGTTTCTTCTAACACTCTCGTTAGTAATTCCGTACTTACCTCCCTTGATGCACAATGTACTATTCTCACACCATAAAATCAAGTACTGCATCATCAAAATCAAGTGCAGTACTATAAGTGTGCAAACAACATAATATATTTGTAGGGTGAGCTTGTGTTTTATTTTGATGATTAATGACCCGTGTGCTAGCCATGAGTAGGCAGTGTTAGCTAAATCTATCGACTGTAAAATTTACTTCTAGTCCGTCCTCTCTCGCAGTATACGCGAGTGCTACTTAATGGAACGAATACAAAATAAATAATGCAAACGTTAACGTTTCTTCAAGTGGTCATGGTAAGGACACAGATTTTTGGTTTTACTTAAAATCCAAAACCAAAATACTTACTCGGTTCAGGCTGTCGATGAACTGAGTAAATCTTCGCTTGCCGTACTTCTGGGCCGCTGGTCGTAGTCGTCCGTATGCGCTCCTCTTCTGCACTTTTCTCAATGCTCTTCAAGTATATGGAATAGATTATGGCAGTACACCGGACCTGTATCGTAAAATTAAGCCAGATATTACAATTAATTAACTGGTTATGATTTATTTAAAGCACCTACAGTTGTATGTGCCGCCGTATGGTGACGGCAGTAAGAAAACATTTATGACCACGCTAATTCTTCCCGTGGGTGTCGTAATAGTCGACTAAGGGTGATGATGGTCAGCAGCGTCATCATCAGTGATCGGGTTTTTGGATTCCCTCGGCGGGTCTCCTATAGGTAGTAACTTGAAAAATAAACTTTGGTTATTTATACGTATTTCCATGGAATTTTTCATATTACTGTTCCTAATGTAATATAATAGTATTCATTTTTTTTATAGTCACACCTGTCACTTTTTATACGCGAAATCCCGCGACGGTGAATCCAAACAACCGATCACTGGTCATCATAGTGGACACACTAGTTAATCACACTACTGTGATGGCCAATCCGCTTGCCCAGCATGGCGATTATGCGCATTTACTTTCTTATGTATCCATGCGCCTAGACTTTAGCAGATGGACGGAGATAGGCTGATGAGGATGACCTAAAGTTATATAAAATAAATCAACAAGATAAATTAATTTGCCTATGACAAACTACAGATTCTCATATCTTAGTCATTCACGTCACGTCACGTCATCAGCCTATCATAGTCCACTGCTGGACGTAGGCCTCTCCTATTAACTATGCGTATAAGACGTATTAGGAGGTAAATGCCCATAATCGCCACGCTGGGCAAGCGGATAGTCATTCATTCTATAAGTAAGGTGTTCTATGGATTCGGCCTCAAGACTAACAAATCTGATAATTCAATTTGGGATACGGCTAAACAAGTTATTTTATAGAACCCTTTAGAATTACAGGCACCCATTTGAGCATTATAAATTTAATCTTTATTGCTGTTAAGAAAAAGTCTTTGAAAAGACGGGGCTTAATTTAGATACTGAAAGTACTCAGAAGACATGCAATATATTTTTCGTTGTAACCAATATACACAAATGGGACTATTTAATTGACTCATGTTTATAACTTTTTTTTTTTAACCCACTATACATTTTGAGTGACACGACTGATCTCACCAAAAACGAGTACCTAAGTGATGAATGATTTTGTCGAAAAAAGATTAATACAATTTTATTGATTGTTGGCTAATTAACACTATCTGTGAGTAAATTTTGTGAGAGAAGCCACTCGCTCGCGAAGTAAAAGCTCGCTGATCGCTACTGACTACTTTTTTATGTCCGTTGGTAGGTTGGGGTGGGAAATATAAAATTGGCTTTAATTCTGTATTATTTGCAACGCATTGTACCCGTTTGGGTAATGTTAAAATGAAATCAAATCATTACGAGTATGTGCCGCTGTCGCTCTTGTGCTTCCATCCGCGTCAATACGCTTGATTGAAGTTGAATCAAAATTAAGTCTCCAAACGGAGCAATGAGCGTCAGCATCACGTAGTCGAGCGATATGTCATTGTAATCCTATATAATTTAATATATGTACATAATGTACTATGTTATAATAAAAGTAGGGCTTAATAAAAACATGGCTTTCGATTTTTCACGCCCGTAGGTAACGTTAACACCCCAATAATCGATACGTTAAAGCCTAATTTTTGACACCATGCTGAGAAGTGCATTGCTATGGCATTAGGATTTCAAATGTCGATTAGGTATTGGGGCATTGGCGCCTTTACAATACATACAAATATTACAGTTGACATGCTCCACGGTCACCTTATCACCTTCAGGCCTACCGCTAATTTCAAAACCCGAAAATTTGAGCTTCATTTAGAGCATTCGTCTCTTTCATTCTAACAAACGAAATCGCGTTTTATGCAGTTCGCAGCCTTGGCGTGATAGAGATGTAAGTAGATTGTAGGTACGTAGGTAGAAATAATACCATTATGACACATATATTTTAATTGTTGATTTTTTACCATTTTAGTGCCAATTTAAAGCCTATTATTTATTTTGATTTTGTCAATAAATAACACGATATTGACGTGCTTCGTTAATTATTCAAAATATAAAATGTACGGGTTTGTTGATTTTAAAATTCAACACAAAGTTTGCGCATTCTAGGTAATTAGGGTACCATTCTAGCAATTAATATCGACGCCAGGAATTCTCGCTTTCTAGGTGCAGATTCAGTCTGGAGCTTACCCCAAAATGTCACTACTACGGTACGGATGGCGTTCTAAGTGGTCTTGAACTGGCTTTTGGCATACCACGACAATTCGATGCGTTCACTAATAAACAAAGTCAAGATTTGTTACCTATTATTGAAGATCAAGATTATAGTAAATAAAATACTTTGAATGTAAGATATCTGCATGTCTGACGATCGACTCACCATTCTTGACCAGAAGGTTGTGCCGTAGTATTGGTAGTTATTAAAGGCACGAACCATGCTACCGTGCGAGTCGCTCTACGAGAGAAATATACAAGCCTGTTTGTAGGACTTGAGAACTGGGGTTTACCCATCCAGTATAAAACTGAAATCCCCTAGATTTGCATAGGTCAGGGGTAACTGCTAACCATTATACTGATTATTATGTTTGTTTGCCAACGACATATGCTTCCCTGGGGGCGTAATGGTTGGATGGGATTAATAATCGTCGATAAAATTATGTTGGTACACATCACGCATTAATGTGTAGGGATTTACACTGGTTTAAAGGAAGAGCAAGGTGCGCAGGGCGCCTCGCAAGACTCTGGGTGGCATCGCCGAACCGGTTAATTCTGGTCTTCGGGTCGCAACCCCGTGTAAGGCGCTCTACGTATCGCGCCTGCATTACTCCGCCGTGGCTGATGACGTGGCGGAGTACGTCCACCGGAAGACTGGCCTCTCGCTGAGGGTCCAGCAGATGCGCTCGCGCCACTATGTGCACTTCAGCTCGTTTGTGATGCGCGTGCCGCGGCCGCTTCAAGACACTAGCGCGAGTCCGGACTTCTGTCCGAAGGGCGTCGTATTTCGGCCTTTTCGGGGCAACCTGCCGAACCCTACGACGCCGGCTCAGACGACGCAACGGAGCCACGTAGTTGGGTCGCCTAAATCTAATTAATGTGTTTTTTTTATATTTCTGTTTTATTTTATATTTGTATTCTATTTTTTTAATTGTATAATTTTAGTTTCATGACGCATAGGTGTTCTGCTGTAATGTCATGTATTTTTTGTTTTAATAAATAAACCTATTGATCCGTTTTCTCCTTTGATGACTAAGTATATCGCGTCACTGCTTAGCAACTCGTATCATAAGCTTATGTTTGTTAAGGATTACTGTGGACGAAGTAATGTCACTGCACACCAACCAGTAAGTGGTAGTGATAAGTATTTTATGTTAAGTATCTTTTCATTGGCTAGGCATAGGCATCTTTTCGTGGGACTAGGTCGATTTGTGTAAGATGTCCCAAGATATTTGTCCCAAGATATTTATTGGCAACGAGAGATCGTCAGACACCAACTCGTATGACGAAACTAGACTCCATGCTCTATGCTATCGTAAGTTTCTGTTTTTCCAAATTTCCTTCAGGATGCACCAACACCAGTAAGCTTACCTTTATCCTCTCGTTGACGAAGTGGTGTCGCTGCACAACGAACTGTATGGTGCTGTACGCGGTCATGAGCTTGCCGTTGTCTGACACGTCTACGCGGTGCCACACGTGTTGAGACAGCGCCTGTGAAGTCAAGAGAATTTAAAAATCATACTCAGAAGCTATCAAAAAACACTAGTTCTATATCCACCAGCATGAAAAAGGCAATATTTTTATTAGGCTACGGTTTATAACGAGTATATCGCTGAGCATTAATAATCGGAAATATTATTCGAAACTCGCATGACTAAGAGTAATTTATTGAATTTATCGTCATTCGTGATTGGGTTATTCCTAAGGCGATTAACGAGAGTACCTACAGAATTTACATGTAGGTACATATCAAATATAATTTCTATTGAGGAATTGAAAAGTTCACTAAAGTTCCCTCCAATGCATAATCTCAATTAAGGCTTGTGATGTTGGTACCAGGCGACGATATGTATAATAGATACTAAAATATATATTATACTTAGATACATAGATACCCATGGGACCAAGAAACAAATATTGTGATAAATAAATACACAAACAATGCCCTCGCTGGGATTTGAACCCGGAACCTCCAGCTTCGTAGGCAGGGTCTCTACCAGCTAGGCTACGGAGGTTGGCATAATATATTTCAAGACTTCTTTTAACATCTGACAAAATAGTAAATAAAATTTATTACAAAATACAGGCCAAGTGGTGATGGCAGTAATAATACATTTGTCACCACCACAACTCTTCCCGCGGGTGTCGTAAGTGTCGACTAAAGAATTCAACTGTCACTGCCCATTCTTTGATAGAAGATTGATGATGAGCAGCAGCGTCATCATAGTCACACATCACGCGTTACACGTTACTGCGATCGCCAAACCGCTTACCAGCGTGGCGCTCATGGGCATTTACCTCATAATGTGTCTCTACGCATAGTTAACCCACTTCCGCCAACCGTTATAATACAGATTTTTTTTCTTTTTTTTTTTGATGATTGTAGTGTTTTATTGACAATTAATCACTTTATCGTAAAAAATCCGGGCGTCACATTTTTTGGTTTCAGGCTTATCTGGGTTAATACAAGAGGCCAACGTCCAGCAGTGGACTACCATAGGCTTAGTATACAGAGGGAGACATAGGGTTAGTATGTATACTACAACAATTTTAAATTTAATTCTGTGATGTCCATAATTTATTTTTAGTACGACGCGATATTCAATTTATCAGTATCGTCCACCGAGTTGCCATGTCAAAATATAGTCTTCAATCAATATATTATGTATTATTATTTATTATACTTTGAGTAATTCTATAAGGCAATTGTTAATACACAAGTATAATTAAATTAAGCAAAATAATTTGTATTACGTTGTGCCTTTGTAGTCAGTCTGCATTAAGAGTATTAATTTCAAAATGCCTGACTATCCAGCCGATGTTCGTTACTCTCAATAATTCAATTACAGCGTAGACAATCTCAGTAATAAATCCTGTCTAGGTTTAGCACCTGATCAGATTAGCTTAAGGCAAACCCTTTATCAAATGACAAAGTCAATCAATACAGAATGGTTTGCCGAGACCACTACCAAAGCGTGCTCATTGAAATCGGGACAGGTACTGAAGCATAATTAATGACGTCGTGGGCCTTACTGGCGCAGCGGTTGAGATCGGTACAGTATACGTATAGGTACAGACACCACTAAATCATAAAATGTATGTTTTAACTTATGAAGCTCAAGAGTATTCTCTATGTATTTTCTGTCATAAAATTTTGTAAATCACATTGAATAGAAATCGATTATCCTTCAAAAAGGCTCCGAAATGTTTAACTTGGCAGAAAACCGAACAACTAAAACTCTGATCACAGGTTGAAAATTAGAAAAAAAAAATTAAAAAACCGACCAAGTGCGAGTCGAACTCGCGCGCGAAGGGTTCCGTACCATTATCAATTTATTATTTAAAAAATACAGTGAAATCAACCTACCTCAAAAACTATAGGAGATAATTTAATCAAACCAAAAATCGTTGATAGAGTTTATTACGTGCATAATATATATTTTTTTAGAATTTTATATCGCGTAGTTCGAAAAACAGAGGCCCCCCCCTCGGGGACACATTTTTCAGACTTTGAGAGCTGATATCTCGAAAACGATTTGCTTAAATAAACATGA
The DNA here is from genome assembly GCA_025490895.1 of Thaumatotibia leucotreta. Taxonomy (NCBI): domain Eukaryota; kingdom Metazoa; phylum Arthropoda; class Insecta; order Lepidoptera; family Tortricidae; genus Thaumatotibia; species Thaumatotibia leucotreta. Next base: position 7,679 of record JALPQI010008529.1, read on the forward strand.
GATTCATAAACCTTCATATCATTTTCAAATACCTTTCTATTAATACCCCACACGCTTATATATAACTAAAAAAATATTCTATCCCTCAGTTACATGTATGAAGGGCCCCCGCCCTAATGGTTTTTTTACAATTTAGTATCATAAGGTTCGTACAACACATATCCTTACCAAATTTCGTTATTGTAGCATTTATAGTTTCCGAGTAAATCGACTGTGACAGACGGACAGACGGACAGACGAACATGACGAATCTATAAGGGTTCCATTTTTGCCATTTTGGCTACGGAACCCTAAAAATGAGTTGGCGGGTATTGGTTATATATTTTTCTTCTTTCGCTTTATGGCAACTATGTTGTGTAAATTGCAGTGAAAATGTATTTTATTTATGTATTTTAAAATAAAAAATAAATAATAAATTTTACTTTCCTCGCAAACGAAGTGAAAAGCAGAGTGTACAACATGTGCATAAATGTCAATTTTTATCCTCGTCTACTATTTTGGTCTTCGCTTCGCTCAAACCAAAAAATTGACTCGGTTAACCCATTCATTGCTGACGCCCCATATTTTTAATTATCACGCAGCGCCGCCGCCTTCTACGCGACGACGCGAATTCGCGTCCACGGCATCACGTTAACATTTCAATGGACGCGAATTCGCGTCCGCGGCATTAGGTTATATTATCACACTTCAAGGACGCGAATTCGCGTCTGCGGCATTAGGTTATTTCACACTTGAAGGACGCTAATTCGCGTCCTCGGCATCTTGTTTACGCATACACAGGACGCGAATTCGCGTCTTTGGCATCCGAGATAAGAATTATGAAAATTACAAATGCATTGAATCCAGAAACCAGTGACGGTATAATATTATCCTCCATAAATAAAATAACATTTTGGTATCAGCTTACCCATTCATTGCTGACACCCCATATTTTTAATTATCACGCAGCGCCGCCGACTTCTACGCGACGACGCGAATTCGCGTCCACGGCATCACGTTAACATTTCAATGGACGCGAATTCGCGTCCGCGGCATTAGGTTATATTATCACACTTCAAGGACGCGAATTCGCGTCTGCGGCATTAGGTTATTTCACACTTGAAGGACGCTAATTCGCGTCCTCGGCATCTTGTTTACGCATACACAGGACGCGAATTCGCGTCTTCGGCATTCGAGATAAGAATTATGAAAATTACAAATGCATTGAATCCAGAAACCAGCGACGGTATAATATTATCCTCCATAAATAAAATAACATTTTGGTATCAGCTTTTAAGTACAGTTGATTTCTAGCAAAAAAAAAGAAATAACTCGAGGACGCGAATTTGCGTCCTCGGCATCACGTTTACGCATACATAGGACGCGAATTCGCGTCTTCGGCATTGAATGGGTTAATTATGCGGCACTTTATGCCCTTGCTGTACAATCTACTATTTATATCTCAACTGAGCGCATTACAAGGAAACAACCTGCTGCATCGAGTAGTACTACTGCGATGTATTTCAAATTATAAGTACTATATAATTAACAGTGCAAAAACTATAGTATAATTTAAAAAATATGTTGCTGCTTCGGTTACTAGCGTCCATCAAAATAATGTTAAAACTAACTTTTATTTAACAGATCCAGTCGCATTAATGATGCCTACATCCAACTCATCTCTGGGCTCCCTAGGGCTGATAAACTTGCGTGTCAGTCTAAAATAACTTAGTCGCAGCGACCACTGTGATCGTTTTATGGTGCGCTTAAACCAAAAGAGTATTCGCTGTTCTAGCGCCCGTTCTACGAAATCAACCAATCACGTTTTGTGTACCGATCAAATTTCGTAGAGTGGAAGGTTAGAACAGCGAATGCTCTTTTAGTTTGAACGCACCTTTAGGTACCGCCACTATACGCTTTACACGAAGCGAATATAATAGCCCACTATAAAGGTTACTTCACTGGGACGAATAATTGGCATTCATTGGTAAACAAACGGCATTGTGATAGTGTTTTAACGTCTAGGTGTTAAAATATAGAAAAACACTCACTTCATAACAAAAAAAAGTTCTGTATATATGTAATGTTATAATGCACATGCGTAGTAAAGGTTTCAGGTTCCGTTAAAGTCGATAGTTTGTACCGAAAACAACAATTTGATTTCAGTTCTGGTAAAGTTAACTCCATAAAATCCATGGAAAATGTAGAGAAGTTTATTTTCAATGGTTTATAGTCAACTTTAAGTAAACAATGTGAAGCAGATTTTATTTTTTCTTTTAGATAAAAGCATCTAAAGGGATTATCCATTTTTTACTTGTTATATCTGGCTTTTTTAGCTTCGGACGTTGTTTATTACTTTTAATAAATAAGAAACAAATCTAACCCTTGTTAACGATGACCGAAGTATGCAGTAAAAATATACAATAGGACAGTCAACTCGAGAACCGAGGGACGTTTTGGAATTATGGTGTAGGTTAAAAAAGTGTAGGTATATATTTATTTTAAGTATTGACAGGTAAATTATAAATATTAGATGTCATATACTAAAGAAAAACGACAAGTATGCTTAGCACATGATTGGCGCGACAGTATCTCGCCGCGAGATAGTCTATCCGTCCCTCTTTTGTTAATATAGCTAGTGAAGGACGGGAGATCTATCTCGCGGCGACATACTGTCGCACCAATCATATGCTAAGCCTGCAAGATCACCTATGTCCGAGGTATGTCCCCACCTCGGACATAGGTGATCTTGGTCGTTTTTCTTTGGTATATGACATCTAATATTTATAATTTATATAGTATTAAGTAGTGTGACTACTGGAGAAAAATTAAAAGTACAAATCAAAATATTTAGTTAATAAATAATTTGATTTGTACTTTCGCAATATGTTCTATTGACAGGTATTTAAAAAACGTATTTGCACGTAAGAAAAAATTGTAAGGGCTTTTAGCGGGTATTTCAGTAATGCGTTTCATTCGTAAACTTGACTAAATAAAATTTAAATCGTATTTTTGAATGCATTTCTCATTTTATATAGACATACAACGAAACGAGGATCCAGTAAATTTTTAAAATAACTATGAACTACCAACTCAATATGTAGGCGAAAAACTAGTTTATCGAATGACTGCTAGCACAATGATTAGACTTTAGTTGTATTCGCACAGTCAATTGGAAAAAAAATATCGAGTGTTGAAAACCAAATTGATTGAAGCGGCATTTCCGATGAAAGTGACTTATCTTTACATTCAGAACCAACGATTTTTTTCTGCGTCCATTACGAGTAGTCTGGGTTTTGTACAAGGTTCAAGAATTCACAATCCTTGTGATATAACACTTATATGTCCTGAAATACCGGAGCAGGAACGGTCTGCTACTAAATTCACCGATAGTATATTTTGAATATATACATTCAAATTTGACTTGTGAAGTAAGTTTATTTGTCGAGGTCAGTTCAATATATGGTTTCTGATAGCAAATATTGCAATCAAACGACAAAATACATAGTGCTACAGAATCCGATTATTCGAACCTATAAAGGCCTTTGATCTTCATAACATGGATTGCCTATTGCCTAGTCTGTTCGATGCTAGTAATCGACCAGAACGTCAGCCAGTAGAGACATAATATATAGCAAGACGTACTATGTTGAACATATTATTGCAAAATATTTGGTGAATGTTTCACAATTTGTTTATGGTGAAATGACACTTTCCTCAAGATTATGTGGACACTGGATTTATCAATCTGAAAGTAATACGAAACACTCAAATTTGGCGTCGAAACACACGCCGGTTCAACAGTGAAGTCACAAAATGTCTCAGGGAGGCAACTGAACAAGCGAGGCGACTCACGCGCGGTAGCTTTTATCATACCGTGACCAGAAAGCAAAGACTACATCGATATTACGTATATATATCTATACATGTAATAAATATTTAAAAGACAATTTTCAAATGTTTACGAGTTTATAAATCATACGTATTTGTTATACGTGTCTGTTATTCTCGCTAGCTAGAGAATGTTAGACTGTTTCAATAAAACTCGGAACAGACCTGGCAGCGTAGCCAACATGCCAATCGCTAACGTTATGTCGTGAATGAAACGCAAATGTTTTTGTTACACAAAATGATATCTACGAGTATATCATTCATTTTTATTTGTGAGAAAACGACGCTACGCTAATGCGCTTAGGCATCTTGTCTACGCACTCAGTAGCATGAGCTATCCTTCCCGCTCTACGCGGGTAAGAGCCGGAATTTATTATTATTTTATTTATTTATGTGCCCGTACAATTAAGTTACAACTGAAAGTGGCTAGGTATTTGATGTATGGCCATAAGAAACAAAATATGCTCCTCGTTACATTAGCATATTGAACTTTCGCGTCAGCTCCTTTCCCGTAGTCCGCCACTGCACTGCACTATATAACTCTTTCCGTCCTAACCCCGTAACAATGTATGTAACAATCACGTAGTCAAACTTACCGGTTCACTGTTGATGAAGAAAGAGAGGTTAGCTGCGGGCATGGCGTTTTTACTGAAGCATTCTGCCTTGAGGGTCATGCCGGCACGGTACCGCTGCTTCATGCCGATCAACACCGGATCGGCCTGGGGTAGGTCTGTAGACAAAGTTCATTTCAGGATGTTTGTTTAAATTCAAGTTTTGTATTCGTATTGTAGACAGTTTCGTCCATAGATCGATTCGTACGTTAGATTGTTATCAATAAAATAGTTAATTAAAAATACATCCTTTACAGACTATACAATATTGTTGTAGAAGAAGCAAACGATAGCTGAGCAGAAAACTAAATTAAACCAAGCAGCTGACTGTGTTTACCAACAGTTTATTGATCACTGACTTATAAATATTTACAATTTTGTATATGACATATTATTTAAAAATAGAATAAAAGGTCAACCAAAGACAATAAAAAAGTATAAATAAATTGTATAAAAACTATGTACAAATACAACCTCAACAATTGTGATTGTCAACTTATTTACAAACTATTACATTTTTACATGCGTGTAAATTTCATAAATTAATTTATTTTAAAGTTTTAGAAAAACAAAGTCCCGTCGAGTGTTTAATCGACATTTAGATTATGCCAGATTTCGGTATTTGTCGTAGTGATTTGAATATTATTTTTTTATATTGCAAGTGCGCTATGTGAAAAGATTTTTCCTTGCGTGATAACTTTGAAAATAATTTTTCATATATGCTGCCGTTCCAGATGCTTAAAATTCATACACGTTCGTGATAGTGCCTAGTCTAATGTAACAAAAACACACTTGATTAATGTCGTATATCATTAGCGACATTTATTTAGATTTTGCCGTTAAATAATAATCCATATAATTCATTGTATGTAAAACAGCTGTCCCAAAAAATATCTATACAATATCATAGGTAAGGACCAAAGAATATTACATTTATAATGTCGACATCACCTAGGCATCACTGTACCAAAGACTATTTTCATACTGTTTACAAGCAAAACTTTTAGATAAGTAAGAAAAATAAAATTACATTTAAATAAGACTACCATATACAGGGTGGTCCAAACCTTGACGTCAAAAATTTTTTTTTAGATTCCTCACGTCATGAGCTATCAGAATATACCCCATGTATGTTAGCCGATTTTTTGTAGTTTTCGAGTTATGAATTTTTGAAAGTGTTTTTTTGAGAAATTCTGGAATGAAGAAATTTATTAATAAAAAAAAAACTGTTGGGTTTTTTAACTAGTCTCTTTTTGTAAACGTATTACTACAAAAAAAGCATTTACTGACAAAAAAATTAGCGTCCTCACTTTAATACAAGTATGATAAAAAATACCAAATTCAAAATTTTACGCTAAAAACGCATCAAAATAGCATTAATGTACGTAAATAAAACATATAAAACATATCCCAAGGATTTTTGGTAATGTAAAGACTGCCCTAGACATTAAACTTTCGTAAAAGCAAAAAAAAAAGTGATACTTAATAATGAGGATTTTTCGGAGTAGTCGATCAAATAAACTTAAAAAAACTTCTGAATTTTTAATTTAAAAATAAAGTGAAATTTCGTCTGTTTTGTTGTTTTTATCAATAAACAAAGACAGAAAATACCACGAAAACCCAATTTGTGTAGTTATTCAAGTAATTTTTTACTACTTTAAAATTTTAAGCTTTTTTTAAGTTTATTTGACAGACTACTCCGGAAAATCCTCATTATTAAGTGTCACTTTTTTTGCTTTTACGAAGGTTTAAGGTCTAGGGCAGTCTTTACATTACCAAAAATCCTTGGGATATGTTTTATTTTTTTATTTACGAACATTAATGCTATTTTGATGCATTTTTAACGTAAAATTTTGAATTTGGTATTTTTTATCCTACTTGTATCAAAGTGAGGACGCTAATTTTTTTGTCAGTAAATGCTTTATTTGTAGTAATACTTTTACAAAAAGAAAATATTAAAAAACCCAATAGTTTTTTTTTATCAATAAATTTCTTCATTCCAGAATTTCACAAAAAAAAATTTCAAAAATTCATAACTCGAAAACTACAAAAAATCGGCTAACATACATGGGGTATATTCTGATAGCCCATGACGTAGGGAACCTAAAAAAAATTTTTTGACGTCAAGGTTTGGACCACCCTGTATATAAAATAAGAGAAGTCTCGATTGGTATCTTAAGCAAAGTTAAAAAAATGCACTGTTTCCATGCCAATGTAAATCACCTTTGTAACGTTTTTATTTTACTAATTCAATACTAACTAATAATACCTTAAAATATAATTATTGTACTGATACCTACTACATTTTTATGGAATGTCAATTAAGAACAGTTTAACTGAGAATAAAAAAAATATTTAAAATGTAATTTTAACATCTGCCACACGCAAATGTCCAATCGTATTTTAGCAACATACTCGCAAAGCAGTGCGTCAGCCAAGTTCGCAAAGCAAACCAACTATATTAAATAAGTTACATGTTACGCGAACCCTATCGGGCTACTTTGTCCCTGTAATATATCTATGAGATTTACTTACGCAAATTAAATTTTATGAGTTTTATAAAACTTTTGATTTTAATCTCTTTGTATGGTCACATTCTCAGCATATCTCAGTCCACTGCTTGACGTAGGCCTCTCCTATTAACTATACGTATAGACACATTAGGAGGTAAATGCACATAATCGCCACGCTGGGTAAGCGGATTTGCGATCGCAGTAATGTGTCCACTATGATGACGCAGCTGCCCATCATCAATCTTCTATCAAGTGGTCTGTGACTCTTCAATCCCTTAGTCGGCTCATACGCCACCCGTGGGAAGAGTTGGGGTGGCAAATGTATTCTTAATGCGTTCACCACACGACCAGTCAGTTTGTGTGGTCATTGTTCTATATATAAGTAGAAAATAATGTAAGTCCCATAAATATTAGGTACTTTTTATGAAGAATTCAAACATAGCCAAGACTTGCTATTTGATGTTACTTGAGAATAAGCATGGTTAATGTAGACGCTCCAAGGAATCATAGGAGTCATTTATAATTTTATGTGAATGCATAGGTACCAGAAGTTGTGCTCTAGAAATCGCCTAAGCTAAACTAAAGGCTCAGAGCTCTCAGAATACAATAGAAGAATACTTGAGTTTATTATTAGGAAAAGCATTGACAAACTTGGCATTTTTCTGCATTGATATTTTTGGTGGTTTATTTCACCATGACAGCGGCTCCGATTGAGATTTTTTTAATATTCCGCCATTGTATATGTAAATGGGTTTTTAATATTGCAGTAAAGCTTATGGCCGTAAGGCTAATTCATAAATGCTGAAATAAAAAATGATGGATTGATATTGGATGACAAGCAGCAAACGGCCTATCGCAGATACGACGGTAATCAAAGCGCCTACCTTTTAAACTTATCTGATATAAATGAGGCTTTAGTAATAGAATAGGGTTTATTACCGTCAACCTGGAGCACCCCATAAATGCAGGCACACGTCAGTCATTGTCGAGTATAATGTTTGGCTACATTAGTAATCATTATACCTAGATATTTTTCTAGCAAGATCGAGAGATTGATTAAATCGACCATCGACATAACTGTCATCGCTGAGTACAGCATATTCTCATAAAGATACTAACTTAGTAAAATCAGGTAACCAAGAAATACAGGATCCATAACGTATTATTTTTAAATATCTAATACTTCATAAGATTTTTTCCCATAGCGTTAGTGTTTCTTATTAGTCTTTGTTCTTTTAATGGGCACGTTTTGAATATGATTCGCATTCTTGTAGATTGTCTCTAACATTTATTTATCAACTACTACAAGACTTATAGATAACAATTATGTCGATGTTTAGTTTTGTCAATCTCTCGTTCCTGCTATAAAAATGTCTAGATATAGTAATGATCTAAATTCACGACAAGCAACCGTTGCTTTTTTTATAAAAAGATTGTTAAATGAGAAGTATCTTGTTTTGGTTCCGCCATTATTGATTTTTATAGAATATCATGAGGTTTGGCTGAATTCAGAACCATAAGGGGAAGGAAAAGCAACCAAAAAAAAAAAAGTAAATGCCACCCCCTGTACAGTGTCTAAGTATGCACACTCGTGGTATATTTGGGCGAATACGTGTTAATCGTATTATACGTGTACCACAATGATAAATGTAATAATGAAATGTATAACATCTCATCATATCATCATCATCATCAGCCTATGATAGTCCACTGCTGGACGCAAGCCTCTCCTATTAACTATGCGTATAGACGAAGACGCATTAGGAGGTAAATGCTCATAATCGCCACGCTGGGCAAGCGGATTGGCGATCGCAGTAATGTGTCCACTATAATGGCGCTGCTGCCCATCATCAATCTTTTGTCAAATAATGGTCAGTGACACTTCAATCCCTTAGTCGACTTTTACGACACCCGCAGGAGGAGTTGGGGTGGTGACAAATGTATTCTTACTGCCGTCACCACACGGCCAATATAACATCTACCGGATTCGAATACTAACGTGAATATACCTATAATAGTGGCAATGATTAATTAGAACTTAATACCTGTTAGTTTATTACCCTTATGATTACTACTATCCCGCCAAGAGCGAGCTGTCGCCGTCGGCCAACGCCGATCGAATTTCCCGACTGTTTCTGCCATAATAATACCTGGGGCAGCTGGACTACTATTATTCACCGGGCTCCAAAATAACTCGCATTCACTATGCGAGTTATTTTGGAGCTGACATGGTGGTGTTCACACTATCCGAAATAAAAAGGCTTGATTATATTTGATGCTAATGTATATTTCTACCCTTTATCTCCTTGAAACCGATGCTAATACTCGTACTGCTTGAAGCTGGCATAAATACAAATGGTCTTTTTGTCTTGCCGTACCTAATCTGCCTAGATTACCATCCATTAATTAAGACCATTTGTATTTATGTAGGTACATGACTTTTTCAAATATTGTCAATTGATAATCTTCGATACTCTGAAACCAAGGGGAGGTTTCCAAACACTTTGCGGGACAGTAGGTAAGACCACATAAGAGTTTGCGATGTAAGCTTATTGACGGTTAATAGAAAGTAGTAGTAGTAGGTAGTAGTAGTAGTAGTGAATCACTTTATTGTACACAGAATATATTACAAAAACAGTTATACTGAAATTTTGGTACAAAGGCGAACTTATCCCTATAAGGGATCTATTCTAGCTAACCTTTGAGAGATGGAGTGGAGAACCGAAAGATAGACAAACTCACACAATGCTCAATGAATATAAATAATTAAAAAACACTAAATTAATAGAATACTTTTACACCCATAACTTTTACCAAACAATAAATAGACTACATATCAGCATACGTAAATAATATGAAAATATTGTCCATTAACGTGTTAAGATCATTGTCACGTATCAGCACGAGATCTATTCTGATATCCACCATCTGTAAATGCACAAATATATACTCGTAATTTAAACTAGCGACACTTAAACTAAGGTAGCCGCACGGTACTTCAGCAGTAACATATGAATGAATAATAGTACATTGTGTATTTAGGGCGGTAAGTAAGAATTTGCGAACGAGTGTGAAAGTAAAGCCCAAGCCGAAGACGCGGGCTTTACTTCACACGAGTTCATAATTCTTGTACCGCCCGTGGTACACACAATGTTTTTCATCACACCTGTGATGCAAAAAAGTAAATAAAAAATATTTTCACAAAACTACTCTAAAATGGTCTAAATCAGGGATGACTTAATTTCATCATTTTCATAAAAGAAATCTCGGCGCGGCGCGCGGCGTGCGCCGGACCGCGCTAGTGCGACGTAATGTTGTATGAAAATCCTTAACGGCCTACTATGACGTAATGACGCACCTACGGCGCGCATCATCGCAGCGTATTGGCGCACTTACCGAACAGGTGTGATGAAAATAAAAGAATGTAACAGAAAAACAACTTGACAGCTCCGTCTCCGCGCACCTGGCTAACGAGCTACCACATACAACCTGCAGGATTGTTCCAACATACAGTGTTCTAATTAGTCAAATTACGTTGAAGCTTTCTCAAGGACAAATTACGTATTTATTACATCTCATGTTTAAATTGCACGTGACGTTATTCGGTATTCTCGGTTACTTTATTTTGTTCCAGTTTGACGTAAAATCTTGTACAATAACATTTTGCGTTAATTAAATGATCTATATTTCAGATGAGAACAATATTCATTTATTTATAGACATCGTAAATTCTAACCCCCTTATTCATAAACGTCTCTTAACTTAGCAAACCGCTAGTTATTGTTTGTCCCTTTTAGTCTTATGGACACATAGATAAGACCGAAAGGGACAAACAATTATTACCGGCTTGTTAAATTAACAAACGTTTATGAACAAGGGGGTAAGTCGTTAATATCTACATACCCCTACTTAAAAAAATCTTAAGAAAAGTTCACGAATAGAATTTTGAAATGAATTCCGCCTAATACTAGAAAAGCATGTTTCAATCTCATTTTCAAGCAGTAGTTTTAAATTAGAGCATTTGATGAAAATTTTATTACCGCGATAATATTCTTATGTGCCGTTGTTATAAACATTAGCGTTTACCTTATGTTCTATGCCTATCGCTTGCGGTGGCTAGTTACGTAGTCGCTAGCAGCATAGTACTTGGTGTGTAAAATTTACCTAAAATTCTTAGTTTCTCTTGAAATGTAGACGTACTCGTAAATTAATAGCTTTTCTCAGACGAGCAATTAAATTACATCCTTATGTGCTCCATAACTGCGGTGTCAAGCCTATCTCATCTAACTCGAAAAACACAGTTTTCAGTAAAATCAATTTAAAGTTTTTTTATGCATTTCCTTTATTGCTTCAAAGTTATTACGCAAACTTGAAAAAAAATGTGCAGTTAGGTTTCTACAAGGCTAATCAAATATTATAGATAGGAAGATATATATATTATTGATTATTTTACGAAATATGAGCTATAAATGACTTAGGTATGACAAGTTCGCTATACAAAATCTGTTTTGCGATGCCGTGTATCTCAAGATAGATGACTTATGATTATGAACATAGAACATATTTGCCTGAATAGTCCTGAACTGGGTTTTAAATTCATAGGTATTATAAAGATGTTATTGTATTATTATAATTAGACATAACGTACACTACGCTCAAGGTATTTTAATAAAGTTATTATAAAAAAATCGTATAAAATTAAAGATACACTGTTTTATTTTGTACTAATTTATGACTTACGAATCATATTTTAACTTTTTTAACAGAGGTCAGACAAAACGATTATATGATAATAATAACAACAAATTTAATACTTATTATTTATGAAATAATCTGCTAAATCTACTTAACAACGCGTTGGTCGATAAAACAAAAAATAATTCTGAATAATAAAAGCTAGCAAGTAAAATAATTAAATTAATTCAATATTAATTAAACTATAAAGTTGTAACAAAACAATGAGTTTTCTGAAATGACGTTCACCAGGGCGGCAGCCTTGGCTAAGTCGTGTAACTTAGGTGGAATTTGCTGAATACTTACGAAGCTTGTCGTGGCTACGTCGTTTAACTAGAGATACACAACTTAGCCAAGTTATGATGTGTTAAAAATCGAGTTACACGGCTCGGCTCTTGTGACAGGCTCGTATACAAAATTGGTAAACAATATTAAATAATTGTCGTCGTGGTAGGTAAAGGAATCGAATTAAAGACGATTTAGACTTGTTACCCTTATCTCATATAATTCAAGTTAAGCTACATGTGCATGACACGGCAGATAACGGGCTTCGCATAGAATGTTTCGAGTGTTAAGGCATTTCATACAAAATTAAAGGCTTAGGCTGGGAAGTTTTAAATTTTACCTCAAAACGAAAAAACGGAATCCCTTATAGGATCACTCGCGCGTCTGTCTGTCTGTTACACCCGATTTTACCGACTGAGTTGAAATTTGGCACATATTTGTAAGTTGGTGACCCAACAATAAACATGGATCGTAAATTAATGAAATTTAAATATGAGTGCTCCTTTTGGGGGGTAAATAAAAAGTTTTGTCAAAATTTTAAATTGTTTTGCATTCTGTATTACGTGATATATATTTATTAGATAAGAACTTAATATGGGGATTTCAAATATAATTTTTCATGATCATTAAGATATATAATATTTTATTGAAGTTATTTTCGTGAACGTAATACGGAACCCTTTCCACGCGAGTCTTAACTCGCACTAGTTTTTTTCTGTCAATTTAAATGTTTTAAATATACATTTATATGCCTTTTCTCTCTTCTATTACCTGGATAGCAGTTTCTTGAGTGGTGTATTTTTTTATTTCAATTCATGAATATCTAAGAGATACGATACACTTGTACATGTCTTTATAAAGGAGTGACTACATGCCGGCTTCTGCAGTACTTATTGTACTATTAGTGACAAGTTAGCCAGTCCATTAAGCTAATTTATGCTCCCGTGATTTCGTTTGTCGTCGTTGCTGGCACGTTCTAACAAGTAGCAAGAGCGAGGGTGACGGATAGCACGGTAAACGGTAAAAGCTTGACAATCATAAGCCACCGGGTTTGCGTAGTGTTGCTAAACTATTAAGGCCGTGGGTTTTCTGGCCGGCGGCCGGCGACCGATGCGTATCCGCCGCCGACGACGTTCGAAGGTTTTGTCCGCGAATGTTTGAAGGTGGTTTCTCTGAAACGTCGCCGGCAGCGGGTAACCGACGACGTGTCAGAGAAATCATCCTTCGCGAAAAAACATTCTAACGTCGTCGGCGGCGGTCACGCGTCGGTCGCCGGCCAGAAAACCCACAGCCTAAATGATGAGATACTTACCGACGACGTACATGTGCGTATGCACCTGCGCGGTCTGGAACGACGGCGCGTCGGCGGACACCTCGCACGTGTAGCGGCCGCTCGCCGTGCGCGTAGCCGCAGTGATCGTCAGCTGTTTCGCGTCCGTCTCGTCGCGCTGCGCATAAAATGATGGTTCATTCTTCAAGGGGTTACCAATTTACAATGATCTCTTAAATGCGATTCATGTACGTGTACGTATAGTTAGATGGTAGCCGCTAGTTGGCCTACCGCGAATTCAGTTCTCAAATTTCGGAGATTTGTCTCTGTCACACCAAAGAAGACGTCATTAGAGTGACAGAGACAAATTCCTGAAATTTGCGAACTACTGAGTTCGCGGCAGGGTGGCTGTAGGCTTGATGGCATGATGGTACCGCGTCTAATCGTTTGACGTCGTTGTCGTCACGTTCTAACAAGTGTGTAACTGTGCAAATGCGAAAGTAATGCGTAGCACAATAAATAGGTGAAACAGGACCATCATAAGCCACCTGGCTCCAATTTCACCACGCTGACAAGTGTGACAATTGTATCAAAATTTGACATATGTAGAATTATCGGTTTCACCACGATGACGTGCGACAATTGTAAAATACAATTGTAGAACACAATTGTCACGAGTAAACAGAGGGAAAAATGTATCAAATATATTATTACATTTATACTCAAACATCGATCAATTTTATTTCCACCTCAGCGGCTCGAGCATGGCATGGCGTGGCGGTTTTGCTACTTGAGACTAGTGAGCAATATGCAATTTTGCTGCGAGAGTGAGAAAAACTAACTTTTTATATTTCCGTATCGTTGCTTAGTCGCAGGTAATATTTTCATACTGCGGGGTGAATTACGAACTTTGAACATTGAAACTTCATTACATCCGTCACTTTCATTCCGTTGCTGAAAAAAGAGATAGATATTAAATATATCGATTCGTAGTCGAATGACGAAATCTTCGTAGTAGGCCCCCATTTTTTTTTTAAATTTTACATCTTGTGGACAGGCAAAAGCACTAGGGCATACTGCCTAGTAGGCGGCAAAAGCGGGTACCTATGAAAAATATCGTTCGGATACGAAATAAAATTGGAGCTCGTGTTTATTTATTTATCGTATGGCATAAGTACATTGTTCTCTACTTAAATTTTTAAATTACTTAATTTGAGATAAGCAACAGCATCCGTCGAAAGAGTTAAACTTGTATTAACTTAGTACATTTCGATGCTAGTACGGAAGGTATGTCATTAAGTATTTCACGAGTCCCGAGATATCCACGACCCAAAGGCGAGTGGCAAGACTTGGGACGAGTGAAGAATAACATTTCCGCGCGTGCATCGAACGACGTTTTTCAAGACAGTTGCAAAAAATTAAAAAATGATCAACAATTTAAACAAAATACTTAGTTATGAGTTGTAACTTTGACAATGAACATTTTGACGGACAAAATGTGTTTTTCTAGCTCCAAAACTTGCATTAATAATTTAAGGGGTAATAGATTTTCCTATTCAACCAACTCAAATGTTTTTTTTGAAAATACATAATTTATAAGTAAAAAGCAAGTTAAATGTATAAATCTTCACTTTTAATAACTTTCGTAACACCATGTTCGATTATCTGTGTATATAAATATTTAAATCGTATAAAACAAAAATAAATTGTTGCTTTTAGGTAGGTACTTAATAAACACGCTTGCATTTAAGAAAAACGCCTCTAGTTTGACAGGCGATTCGAGAGTTTTTCAATGTTCAATATAAAAAAAAACATTATTTTTAATGATAATGATTTTTTGCATTAGTAGTAGGTTTTTAGTTTTAATTCGTCTTGGTAAAGAAAAGTAAAAGCACTAGTGCGCAAAAACGAACTTTTCGCACGCAAAACAGCCAAAAAAGAGCAATTTTGTAGCAACTGTAAAAATAATATTAAACCTAAAAAATAATATAAATCTAATGAGTATTTCATTATTCTTAAAATACAATGAATGAAGACAGCCATGATTCGTCGCGATTTCGATTACTATAATTTGTTTTTTTTTTTATTGATAACGAATATTTAAGCCAAAATTAATTATTTCCTTATATCTTCTTCTCATTTGTGCGAATTCGTCAAGCTCACTGCTACTATCACTACCAGCGTCACTACTACTTGCATGGAAAGCCATTTTGAACTAGGTACGAACACGTGTATCATCAACAACGAAAAATTACTTACAATTGTCACGCAAATCCGACACATCTTTAATCACATGTCAAGATTCACCGACAATTCTACAAATATGTCGACTAAAAAAAATAATTCTTGTTTCACAACATAATTGTAATACATACAATTGTACCAAAATGCCTATCATATTTGTAGGCATTTCTATAGAAAATATTTCTTAAAATTGTAATATGTCACCTGTCGCTTGACAATTGTAGCTCTACATATGTAACTTACAATTGTAGCCGTGGTGAAATTGGGGCCTGGTAATACAACATGATTAGCAGGACCTTTAGATTTGTAAAATAATTTATGTAGGTAACTACTAAAGAAATGTCTTTGAATTTCGAACTTGATCTTCGGCGAACTTAGCCTTTTTAGGATTCCGTAGTAAACTAGGAACCCTTATAGTTTCGCTATGTCCGTCTGTACCGTACCTCCTCTACACGTAAAGTGGGGGTGTTTCTTTTAAATTTTTAAAATCCTATAGTATGGGGTATCGTTAAATACGTATTCTGAAAATCGGAGGGAACTGCTCCAGAATTAAAAAAATGAGTCCTCTTCCCCTTTAACTTTTGATCCGTGGGTCCCAAAATATGAAAAAAATTAAACTTGGATACCTATTATACTTCGTTTTTTTTAGCATTAGAAAGACCTTTGCAGAACGAGATATAAGGTTTTTTTTTACAGGCAAATTCTGTGGATCGAAATTTGAACACGAGTTATTAAATATCAGGTATTTATTATCAATCTATCATGCTATATTAATACATACATTACTCAGTGTTGTGAATAGATAAGAAACATAATGTTAGTTAATTTATATTCTAAGATGAAAAGATAAGAATTTTAATAAATTTCGTTTGCAATTTTTCATGGAAAGGTTGTACATTAAAAAACCTAAAGAGGCAGAGTTCCCACACAATTTTAAAACGTCACTGTCACTGTCCTTCGATTTCATATTGTTGTCGGTTGAGTCGGTTGTGTTTTCTATTGCTGTTAGCTTACTTAAAGATTGTTGTAATCATTTTTGTTCAATATCGTTATTAATTGTTGATCTATTTAGATATTTTGTTTGTTGGTGCACATTTAAAATGGAAGAAGTCGCAGCCGGTGCCGGCTAACGTTTTTTCATCTCTAAAGAAGAAACGGCAAAAGCAAAATACTCTGACTGCCAGTGAAAAGCGGGTGGTGGTGAATATTTACAAATTAGTGTCAGAAATGTGCCATAGAAAGGAATATTACACTAAATCGGACCGTGTGAAAAAGACTGCTGGCATATCGTTGGCTACAGTATACAACATTTTAAAAGAAAATAAGTTTTTAAATGAAATTAGATAATATAATAGTTAACACTGTGGAAAATTTTATTATAAACGTTGGTGGTTCCGAGTCCTCGGACTCTTCCACTGACAGTGAATAAAACTATTTATGTATGTCATCTGAGTTTTATTTTCTAACTTGTTACCAAATTCAAACTACATTACAGCGTCCTAGATTAAAGCCGCCTATAATGGCAACAAATACTAAACGACGTTGTCGATGGGTAGGGTTGTCTTACTAATTGTCATCCTGCTCAGTCTTTATGATACCGTGTCCGCTTTTATACCGATAGTTGAAATCCTTAAATGCATGACTTTTAAAAGTTTAGTACTGCGAGTGCATAATGTAAGCTAGGTTAAATATGCAAATATTGTTAAATTATAGACTGTAAACTTCATCAAATTCAGTAAATGTAAATTCGGTACGATATGTGTTACAAATTTATAAAAGAAAACTTAGTTAGAACACTAAACGAAAACCTTCAACATTTAACTTTTTTCTAAATTGCCGCCATCTTGCTTATAAAACGCTTATAACTTTTTTTAAATACAGTTTTGTCAACAAATTAATAATAAATGTGAAAACCATGCGTTCAGCTATTGGTAAATACCAAATGATATGTATGTACTTAAGTTCCGAGAAATTCAGTGGTATCGGCAGAAATCGAAGAAGGAAGGTTTACGACCACTGCTTCTTTGTTCATCCGTTTGACAGATAATTCTAATCTTAAAAAAAACGTAGTATAGGCTTATAGAGAACTTTAAAATATAATTTCCTATTTCGAACATAATTGTCCCAGCCCCCTTCTTTGAATACCTATCTACGGAATCCTACACTGAGCATGGCGTGACATGCTCTTGGCCGGTTTTTAATATATACACGACATTTACTTATATCAATGTAATGTATATATACTTCTTTATAATTAATGCAAAGCAAAATGATTTAACTTGTCCCATCTAAGTTGAATTCTATAGTAGTATTAAACTGGCAGTAACATATTAAAAAACGCATGTATTGACAAAATATTAGTGAATTTCTATTTGAGAACATACACCTTGCTTATCAAGACACGATATTTTCTCATGTGATACGATGTTTTTAATTTCCGGCACCAGAAAAGGTAACCATTGTGTACCTACAGGGAAAACCAAACAGCTAAAATCAAACAATAAGTTGTTCCTATCTACAATCGAATGATTTACTTTGTCGAAATAGACGAAGTTAACTAGGTTAATGTATTTTGCTAAAATGATTCCAGTTTTATTCGAAATCGATTTCGAAAAAGGCAGGTTTAAGAAAACCTATTTTATTATTTGAGTCGAGAAAGATAGGTACAATACAACAAAGTGAAATTGAAAAGTAAATAAAAGTCACTATTAATGTCGAATGGCTATGCTCATCGGATATTTGTCTCGTTATGGGCTTCATGTGGTGTTTATTTGAATACTTACCTCGAGATAATTAAAATAGTAAATAATTATCAGGTTCACACATTATTTAATAATTTTAGTCTATGCTGATCGATACACAACACAACGTCTTTAAACTGCTTAGTCTCTAATCAAAATCACCAATTAAATAATCAAAATTAATGATCGGTAATAAAAGTGTCTACAGAACATTTAAAGTTATGTAGGCCAGAAAGTTCTGGTAGTATTTACAACAATTGCTATTGTTTAGTACTCGTTTCTAAACAATTTGAAAGTTATAACTTCTTTACTACATGTAAAATGTAGGTACTTATTCAATTATAATATTTTGAACAAAAAAATCCTAGCATTTCTCGCAGGAATAAACCCACATAATATTTTTTTCTCAAACATGCAATGAAATGTTGTAGTTACGTGCCTAAAAAGTGGCCGGGAAGTACCTCGTTGCCGGCCTAGGCAGGCAAGTACCTCTTTTTAGGGTTCCGTAGCCAAAATGGCAAAAACGGAACCCTTATAGATTCGTCATGTCCGTCTGTCCGTCTGTCCGTCTGTCCGTCTGTCACAGCCGATTTACTCGGAAACTATAAATGCTACAGTAACGAAATTTGGTAAGGATATGTGTTGTATGAACCGCTACATGATTATGATACTAAATTATAAAAATAACCATTGGGGTGGGGGCCCTCCATACATGTAACTGAGGGATAGAATTTTTTTTTAGCTGTATATAAGCGTGTGGGGTATTAATAGAAAGGTCTTTGAAAATGAAATGAAGGTTTATAAATCTCATTTTTATTTAAGCAAATCGTTTTCGAGATATCAGCTTTCAAAGTCTGAAAAATGTGTCCCCCCCTCTATTTCTTAAACTACGCGATATAAAATTAAAAAAAAATTATATGTTATGCACATTTATAAACTCTATCAACGATTTTTGGTTTGATTAAATTATCTCTTATAGTTTTTGAGGTAGGTTGATTTAACTGTATTTTTTTAACAATAAATTGATAATGGTACGGAACCCTTCGCGCGCGAGTCCGACTCGCAATTGGCCGGTTTTTTTAATTTTCATTTGACATAGGGTTGTGACCTAGCATCTTGGCTTTTAGCCAATAATTATCTGTAAGTAATATTAGTATAATAAAAATGATTGGCAAATTTTTGCAGTTATAATTAGGTATTTAAATTATATCATTTAAAATAAATGTACAATAACTACTCAAAATAATATTTAAAAAGCAGTATTATACGGCGCGATCCGTCGGCCCCGATCACTGCATGCGATTAATTGGACCCAACCGACCGCGTCGTCTAATACCGCTTTTTTAAATTAAAAATATGCAACTTTCAAACAGGTCAATCTTAAAAAAAAAGTGAGGTGTCGGTGTCGTATACGTATTTGACTTTTGTTGTGTTTCAAAGACTTAGTTATGTTTATGTAGTTGACTTATAATTTCTTAGAAAGAAGATACATTTTTTTGTTTCATTTCATTGCATGTTTGAGAAAAGCATTATACATACCTCGGCCATGAAGTGACGGGTTGCCGTCCGAATACTATCCGTCTACATATATTCGGCCGGCAACCAGTCACTTCCCGGCCTCAGTAGTAATGTACTATTATGTTTCATCATACTTTGACGCTCGTAATTAGGTAGCCTGTCAATCTCCCTAGCGTAGTTGGTAGTTAGTGGCCCAGCCTACGAAGCTGGAGGTGCCGGGTTCGAATCCCGGGGAGGGCATTATTTGTGTGTTTATTTATCACAAATATTTATTCCTTGGTCATGGCTGTCTATGTATTTATGTATCTATACTATATGTACCTCCGCCTAGTACCATAGAATATATAGTAGTTTCATCACATTATTAAATAGCAATGTAACGTGTCTGCATAGGAAAATAATTGATGTTATATATAATTTAATGAATGAAGCTTCGAAAGCGCTTGTCGTTAGAAGTTGCTAGGCTTGCTTGAATAAAGAATTGTTTGACAGGAAATACACAGAATTCTTTTGTCACTTTCTAATGGAATCATCCATTATTTATACACCAAGACACTTATTGTGAATACAATTAGTACATACAGCTACCTACTTACTTAGTTCAAAAAACAAAATCGTTCAGAATAATGGTATTTATTATATTATTACCAACAAAGCTTTATTTTACGTGTTCACGTGCTGTGAACATTATATAAGCACTATTAGCAGTAATTTCGGAATAACAAACTGCCAACTCGCGACAGGCACGGAAAAGAAAGTACCTACTAACATAAATACACCCATAAATTTAAATGACGATTTTCTTCCAATAAGTAACCTAACCTAACTAGATCTATCTACATACCTACTACAAACATAGCGTCTTCCGGTGCGTGGTTACAAATCATGTAGTCTTAGACGCTATTAGTAGATAGCGTGTAGTAGGTATAATGGTCCATCAATGTGCCCAGCCATATTTTCCATAAATCTAGCGATTCATAGAACAATGTCAATGACTTCGGTTGTCTTGCGTATCGTCTCTTATTTGAAGTAGCATTGGTCCGAAGTCCAAAAAATGGTTTCTTCAGTGCCATTTCTAAAGACTAGGGATAAGACATGTGACCGCCCAGGTCTCAGTATCTGTCGTAAGTTATCACCGGGAATAATTGTTTATAAACCTATGAGGCACAAATTCTACAATTACTTATTCTGAGATGACACATAATTTACATAATTCACACGCTCAGGACGCAGTCTCTTTCTCGAGAACGTGAAAGTTCTCGAAATACACACAAAGCAAATTTGAACAATGCATCTAACAGTATCAATTAGCCTGAGCTACGGCTCTTGAATCTCGACGAATACGAAATTATGTAGGTGGCTAGAACACAGTGGAATGAATTTAATTTTAGTAATGTTTTTGCTTCACTACTGGAAACATCATAAAATAAGATAGGTAATAATTATGTACATCAAGAATGAAACGTACTTAAAAGAAGCTAATTAAGTAAACGTGCATTAGGTGATGGTTTCAACAAAATAGCATTAATACTCGCATAATTCAAAATCACAAAACTTTTGCTGTTAAGCTTATTTTTAGAGTACGTATCGTACAATCTGTGAGATCGAGCTACTATTTGAATTTTAATATTTGTTCTGCTCACCTCGTCCGTGGTCAAGGAGCGTGACCGAAATAAAAAAAATAGTAAACATTAGAATAAGACAAAAAAGGTAACACATTTAAATGAATCTTAAAGATATAAAATATCGTTTTAGCATACTATTATTGTTATATTTTTGTACCCGTTACTATTCTAACTTTGTGTTAGACAATTTAAAATCATTGTTGCCTAAAAATTGTTCCACGATTTTTTTTACCAATATGGTAAAAAAGGCATATAAAAAAATATAAATATGGTCATGTAAAAATTTACATGACCATATTTTTCTACACACATAATTGACCAATAAACAACAGCGGCATTATATTAAAGCACAAGGAAGTTAGACAGCGAAAAGATAATGATGGTCAGGAAAATAGTGTTATCAGAAAGCCAAGTGAGTAATAGCCTCGCTAGCTCGAAACCTCTTGTGAGGATTAAACGATTTTCTGCCCGGGGATCGGTCGGACCTAACAACTTTATGTTCAGGTTGTCTAATAATACCTATCTACGTATATATTTCATGACGTATATTCGAGTCACAACAAGGCACTAAATCCTTAACCCTTAATCAGGTCGTGATCTCATAGCGACCACTTAGCAAATGATTTTTTTCTGACGAGCAAAACGCTTGTAGCGGCCACTAAATGTCATTGACGTATAGTCTATAAACTGACCGATTTCTGAACGCGATTCGATGTGTCAGAACAAATTTCTTTGACGTTGTCAAATTCAAAAACCGAAAAAGTGGCAGATTTTGTGCGTTGCTCCAGATAAATACTATTATTGTGTCGAAAAAAATTATGGTAAAGTGCTATGTGTTGATTTATTTTGGTAGTATATAAGGTAATGTAAGTGTAGTATGTCACAAATATTCACAGTAATAGTTTTTTACTTAAAATTTTTGCTCTTAAAGTTTGTGGGCCCTATATGACCTCTGCCCGTTTCGGTTTGGTACAAGTGGTTTGTATGTGACCACTGCCCGGCTGGGCATTTATGTGAAATTTAAGGGTAAGTTCATTACTGTACACCATGTATGTCCACCCACTAAACATCTCAAGACTTACTGTAAGTATATAATTATAAGTTAGTTTTAAAGCGGATTTTGCTACATGGCGTTTGAATGTAAAAATAAATATCCTTTTTTCTTACTTTTATTGTGGTATTATTTTGTCCATAATTACATTTAAACATAACAACTACCCCTTAAAACTTCAATGTATCGCCAGCAGGACAGTGGCCACATACGGAACACGTGGGCCTCCTGGTAACGAGCACAGGGCGTATATTGACCACCGGGGTTTTTTTTGGAAATAATGTTTCTAAAAAAAAAACAAGAAATTAGGTTTTTATTGACGCTATTATCTACCGAAATCAGGATACGAAAGTGAAAAAATCGCCAGGCCTGTTTAAGGGTTAAAACATTTTTAGAGCACAAGTCATACAAACGTATTTAATATAATTATTGTTAATACTATGAATATTTGAATATAGCCATAAATATATCCTAGATAAAAAAACTATACCACTATAACTTTTTAACTATTGTTAATACTGTATTTATGTACTTACAAAAGTGTATCTGTATATAATATTAATATACCTTTGAATGCTGTCATACAACACATATTCGTTTTCACCGTCACACCGGTACTATCTACCTACTTACGCATTTTATTTTGCAAACCGACGGATATACAAAAAAATTGTTATGTTTAACACAAAAATGGTAAAAAGTGACCAGACTTCTTAACCCACCGAACTTATTACGGACTTGTTCAATATTTGTTGGGTCGGTGATACGTTCTGGAAGAAGTATATTTTAGTATCATTTTATGCATATATAAAATGTTTACTTATTAATTTTCTGAATATAAGTCCTGTACAAGGAGTTTGTGTTTTTGGTTAGATATTTACGACCGTTTACCACGACGCCAAGATGTCATTCTGGAATGAGTGTCGGCGTTGGTCACAAGTGGGTTCTTCTGCCACCACCATACACCACAAACAATAATCATTAATATCATACAACACTAACAACAGTAGTTTCTGCTTCGAATATCTCAGAGAAGCCTCTTTCAGGGGGTGGGGTGATTTACATATAGGTACATCATATTGAAGTGCCTATTGGTAATTGATAACCTATTGGTATTTTCCTTTCTATCCTGCATATTTCTGCAAACATATCCCAATCCACATGGGGATTCGTTCTCTCGGGATGAAGCACGTCTGAGAAAGCTCGACTCCGAGACAATAAATAAAATTTCCAAAATTAAATACTGACAAGCCTAATACTGACCTTAAACCTACCTAACTATTTAAAGTTTACAACTTAGAGAGATTAGGGTAACCGATCTCCGAAAAAGCCACCAGAAATTCATAATAAATATCGCCTATACCTATTCTTATGCATAAATTAACATAAACATTTCCACAGAAACATCAACCGATCGTTGCACAACTGATTCGTTGAAAAAGGCTTTTAATTTATGACAAATGTCCGGCTCCGGATTTACGAGTATTTCGGTACGCGAGGATACATTTAAAATATCCTACCCGCCCGAGTGATTGACGTGATTGTGCACAAATATATATTAACAAATTCAACAAAGTGGGCCTGATGCTTTTCGTTGAATGGCGTTGAAAAGTTTGTCAGCCACCATAGCCTAGTTGCGAGATCGCATCAGGAATGACCAGATCCGCAGAAGAACGAAAGTGACTGACATAGCCCGAAGAATCGCCAGGTTGAAGTGGCAGTGGGCTGGCCATATTGCCCGGAGAACCGATGACCGGTGGGGTCGGCGTGTTCTCAAGTGGCGACCACCCACTGGACGGCGCAGCGTGGGAAGGCCCCCCACAAGATGGAGCGATGACCTGATAAAGGTTGCGGGTGTCCAATGGATGCGGACAGCTCACGATCGATCTTTGTGGAACTCTCTGGGGGAGGCCTATGTCCAGCAGTGGACGTCAATTGGCTGATGATGATAATGATGATGATAGCCTAGTTGGTATTGACCCTGCCTACGAAGCTGGAAGATGCAGGATCGCATCCCGGCGAGGGCATTATTTGTGTATTTATTTATCACAAATATTTGGTCCTTGGTCGTGGCTGTCCAGTCTATATATTAAGTATATTATATGTATCTATCTATTATATATATTGTCGCTTGGTACCCACATCACAAGCCTTAATTGAGCTTACTGTGGGACTAGGTCGATTTGTGTACGATGTCTCAATATATTTATTTATTATTTAAAGTGGTTTCCACTTATTTGCTTGTATACATTTTCGCTAGTATTTTCGCTTAAAAACCACTAGGCACTACTAAACACTACTACCAGTATGGTAAGACTTAGGTTAAGCCTCACCGATCAATAGGTAACTAGTACTTACTGTGTTCAACAAAACGAGCAGCTCTCAAGCAGCTTGAAATTCTACATAATCCCGGACAAAGGAAATAAGCATGCAAAGCATTTACACAAAATAACACTGACGTAACCATCCCAATCATTGCATACCCGCCCATTTTAGGTATTTATCTGTAGTAGCTAAACATACAGATTGTTTGCTAGGATTCCGCATAATTTTAACAGCATAGGGAGAGTAAGTAGCATTCGTACAGAGGGAGCATTCGTACAGAGGGAGCATTCGTACCACTGGTTCGTGAAGTGAGGGTTCATAAGCTAGCGACAACCGAGAAGCGACGGCAATACGGCAGCCAGTTTCTTAAAAGTGTTTTTATCACTTCAAAGTAATTATGGGGCTCATTTTTAAATCCATTTATTTCTGAATGCTTTGCTCAGTTACAAATGTAATTAAATATGCATCTTAACCTAATTCTTGAAATAGTACCTACATATGAAATGATTCGTTCTATGATTAGGTTCCCAGTTATTTTTCCTACGAAGCTGGAGGTTTCGGATTCGAATCTTGGCAAGGGCATTAGTTCCTTGGTCATGGCTGTCCATGTATTTACTCTTACTTATTATATTATTATATATCATCGCTTGGTGCCACATCATAAGACTACAGTTGCCGATTTCTTAGAATGAACATTTTCCAGTTTAGAAATAAGCCTTATATCTATTGGAAAAATCGTGAGTCTTACCTTCATTAGGGTGGCCACCCTAATGAAGGTAAGACTCACGTTTGTATGGAAAAATATATATAGACATATTATGTATCAAATATGTATATTTTTTAATGCGGCACCCTCTTATTTTGTAATACCTATGTATTACGTAGATTAAATATACCAAGTTTCGTAATTTTATCTAAACTCCAAAGCAGTGCACAATGCCTTAGAAAAATAAAATATTTTATGAAAAACAAATATTTTATATTTATAATTTTTATGTCAGTAATCATTTTCATGTTGTTGCAAAGCGGGATTTTAAAAGTCATGAAGGTAAAAAATACATAAATTTTTAGTTATTATAATTTATTAGGTTGACTTTTTGACGAAGTTTCAAATAAGCATAAAAACTATAAATAAAAATTAACATCTACTTTGTTACTTAAAAATCCTACGTTTAAACAGTCTAGAAGCAATAAGTAGAATAAAAAGTTAATAAATAGTTTTCTTTTCGCATTTCATACAATATAAAAAACATCAAACGCGTTGAGCACCACTTTATAGTTTAATAGTATTTTATGCAACCCTTGTTTAAGAGAGGTCAAAAAAGGTGAGTGGCGTGGGTAACAATTTGAGGCGAAGCCGTAAATTGTTATTAAAGACGCCGCGAGCATTTTTTGACTCAGTTCAATAATGTTGCATCCAATACTTTTTCTACGACCCCGCACTTATTATGAAATAAAATTGTATTTTTGAGAAATATTCTTAGTCAAACACGATTTTATTAATCATCTAGGTCGGGCGGGAGACGTCAAAATTAAAATGAAAGCTCCTCTATAGTTTACTGTTCATCAGAAATGACATTCGTCAGCCTACGTAGCCTAGTTGGTAGTGACCCTGCCTACGAAGCTGGAGGTTCCGGATTCGAATCCCGGCGAGGGCATTCTTTATGTATTTATTTATCACAAATGTTTGTTCCTTGGTCATGGCTGTCTATGTATTTAAGTATCTATATAATTATATCTATCTATTATACAGGGCGTCCCACGGCGATGCCACATGGAGGGAAAGTACCTTAAATATCACAGATAGCGTATTTTGCTGAAAGAAGACTTTATTTTATTTTTAAGACTTAGTTATATTGCATTCTAATTTTTTAATTTTTTTTGAAAAAAAAATGTATGGGAAAAAAAAATATCGTGACTTCGGAGAAAAAATACCTTAATTATTGGAAATGAACATCTTACTTAAAGAAAACAATAATTAAGAAGACATTATTTCGATTCAAAAAACAAGTATCAAACTGTTTTAAAAAAAATATTTTTTTTGAAAAAAATTTGCATGGAAAACAAATCGCGACATCGGAGAAAAAATACTTTCATTAATGTAAATGAACATCTTACTGAAAGAAGACACTATTTCGATTTAAAAAACATTTTGAATTGCATTTAAATAATTTCGTGGTTAACCCGGGAATCGAACCCGCTACACGAGAAAAAAATATCCTGTAGCTTTGTCATACCAATCGAAAGAATTAAATGTGAGAATTATTTTTTTGCTAAATAACAAATAACATAGGTCGGAAAAAAAAATCCATTCAATTTTTTTTTTAAATCACAAACATTTGAAAACAAGTTGGAACTTGTTTTTTTTAAATCGAAATGATGTCTTCTTCAAGTAAGATGTTAATTTTCAATAATTAAGGTATTTTTTCTCCGAAGTCGCGATATTTTTTTTCATACATTTTTTTTTTTAATCAAAAAAATTTGAATGCAATTTGACTAAGTCTTAAATATAAAATAAAGTCTTCTTTCAGCAAAATACGCTATCTATGATATTTAAGGTACTTTCCCTCCATGTGGCATCGCCGGAGGACGCCCTGTATATATCGTCGCCTGGTGCCCACATCACAAGCCTTAATTGAGCTTACCGTGGGACTAGGTCGATTTGTGTAAGATGTCCCAAGATATTTATTTATTTATTTATTTTTAATGACATTTAAAATTACTGGCAGCCATTTATTTCCTTTAGTCTTGTATACACGAGGTGTCTTAAAACGCACTGCGTGTAATGTAAACCCGAATGCGTTTATAGGGAATAGACAAGACTTATCTTGACATTTGTGAGGTAGGGGCTTAAAGGTGTGTTCACGACCATGTAAATGACAAATAAAAGTACAGGAGTACAAAAATAAAATTATGAGACTTGGTATAATTTGTCAACGTAATATGTGTAACGAAATAAGGGGGTGTCCCATAGGAAAAAAAAAAACTTATTTGATTTTTTGGGCCACCCTGGCCCTCATATTGATAACGATTAATTAATAACTGTCAAAAGTTCATTCTTAGAAATCGGCAACTAAAGGTTGTGTAAGATGTCCCAAAATAATTATTAATTTGATTTTTTGGTTTAACTTTTTGCTTTTTAGTTTGGGTACCTTTAAACAGCCGTGAATCCTTACTGGACTAATATACCCCAAATATTTTGTTTAGTAAGAATATTGTTATTTTCAAATGAAGTCATCAATGAAAACAATATAAATTTTTATAAAAATAGAGTTGAAAATATAACTAATCCTATGCTAAAAAATACTCTGTACGAAGGTACATGGGGCGTTTTTGTACAATTCCCACTTTACGGGAAAAGGCGGTTAACGTTGCTACGCTAATTGGCACCAGCTCTAAACGGAACTATTATTAAAGTCGAGCAGCATTGCTATTGTTTCAAAATTATGGGGAGTTTTTTTTTCTATGAGGAGGTATAGAGTAAAAAGTGTACGAATTCTACCCACTTTCCCTATTAGGTACCTGGTGTTCCCTTCCCAATACCTGAAATGTTCTATTAACTTTCCTGGATTTCAACTACTGTCAGATTTAAAGCCAATATGTAAAAAAAACAGATTATATTTGAACAAAATAGTCCTTGACGAAGCAGAATAGTTTTTTGATTAAGATTAAGGAAGCTGCTTTAATTACTTATTATGGTTATGCGTTTTCCTATAAAGCACCTATTAATGTACATGAACGTCTTATCGCTTAGTTATGTTAAGTACTATATTCATCTCAGCGTAATAGGTAGGTAGAGACAAAGCCGCATTCTGCGTGAAATAACCTAACCTTAATTATGTAACAGCCTCTCATTTCCATACTGCGAACAATGGTGCCTTACCTATATTAACATCCGTTGAGTATTAAATAAGAAACTTTGCATGTATTATGAAACCCTTAAATTATTCATACAGATTTAAATAATCAAGCTCTCATGAAAAAAGTAGGTATGTAAATATGTTTGGGTCAACAGTAATTTGAAAACTCTTCACATCCAAAGTTGGAAGTGGACTCCATAGAAAAATGAGTCTCGTTTTAATTGGGTCAGTCGGGCTCTTAAGAGACAGGAGAACATTAATTTGACTTCATTCGCTTTGTTCTATTATGTTCGTAATAAACATAAGTATGTAGCAATTTGTGTGATAAACGTACTGGATATTTTGGTGGCCTTGTAGTCAAGGCTAGACATTGGTGCAAAGGGGCCTGAAGCAACGCAGCGGCGTAGGAAACAGAGATAGCACGAGATGACAACGTCCTCACCAATCGGCAAGGGTGATCTATTTGCCTGCGACCATATATAACATGGACGTCTCACGAAACCAAGAAACAATTGTTCAATTGTGCCTAGATAGGCGGAACATAGCAGTTTTCTTAACACCGCGCATATTTCGGCGCAACATCTTTGACAAATGTATAAGAATATGGCCAATCAAAACTTTGACGGACCAATCACAACTATTTTAAATGGTGGTTTAAGTTTTTATAGGTTGATATTGAAATTCATTACCGTGAAGTATTGGGAAGGGGGTGGCATTTGTCAACTAGAATTCAGGACCGATTTTGAGAGGCAATTTAGTATGACGTGCGGCTTCCATGTTTTAATTTTTCGTAGTCTATTTGCCTACTAACTTGACATGCCTTACGTCAAACTACGGTCAAACTAGTATGATTTTTTTTCACCTTTTATTTTCACCCAATTTAGAGGTCCAAATACCGCTGACGTACGCTTGCGACATAACCTTCGTAATAATTTGTGACCTGGAGGTACCTCGCTACCGGTTGGCAGTAATTAAGCCGTGTGGCGGCAGTGTGATAAAATTTAAGGGTCGAAAACGACATCCGCGTAAAAGGGAGTTAAAAATTTACGGTCACGGACGGCGGCCGAGCCGGCGGCGTGAAATGTGGCGAATTTATCAAAACTTTTTTAATGATGTGAAGTATAACAAAAATAGTACTTATTTAGTGATCTGTTTACACTAGGGTTAATGTTTGCTTACGTTGCCAACTCATGGCCCTATAGTTAAGTATTTCAGCAACAGCAGCAGGTAGCTGAACACCTATTTAAATATGAATAAAATTAATATACCAACTCACCTTACACTCCTTCATAAAATTGTATAGGGAAATAATTGGAAATAATAATCTAACTGATTACATCCGGAAATATTAAACTTATCATGAAATTAATGAAATATGAACCAAATTTATTTTAAAACTCTATGTTACAATATATCACATATTAGCGGCAAAATAAATAAAAAACATTCCCCGTTTTATAATGTAGGGATTGGTATTCTATAAACTTTTTTTTACTGGTTATAATATTACCTACTCGGTCGGCATGATCCATCTAAATATTGGTACCTAATTTAGATCGAAAACGTTACCGAGATTATCCGCAGACAGTTTCTAGTCGACTATAAAACCTTAAAAAAGATCAACGCTCGTATCAATTAGTATATGGACCTATTGCAAACGGCCTTTATATCTTTAGGAAGCAAAAAGCTTAGTTAGCTGGAAGTCTATAAAACCGCAATATCCAAGTTAAACCAAATAGAGGGTAGCGCGGTGTAGTCATTATGTCAACGTGATTTATGTTTTACACCTATTTCACTGTTTTGCGTATTCGTTCCAGACTTTAATGATGTTATATGAACGTAACTAGAATGTTCATGCTTCATTAACATGCAAATTATAGAATTTGAACATAAATCTAATACTCGTTGCACCTTTGAGAGCTGAAAAGTCGCAACTCTTTTATTGAAGCCGCAACATAACCAAATTGAAATAGTATTTTTCTCAAAGTTGCAACATAATATTGACATTAAGTTGTCGTTATGTAATGTATATTTACCGGAATTAGCCTTCTTTTAACATGTGACAGGACATCTTGGCATTTAATCGTAAAAAAACTTAGAACTAATGTCAATGTTACCGAGTAAAAGATTACTTCAAGCAGATTGAACGGATTAACACGTAAGTTGATTCTTTTTATATGTAGATTCGTTATTTGCTGGTACCTACTGTGACTTCCGATTTTATTATTTCATTACATGTAGGATAAAAACACTATACCATTCGTCAGTAGATTCCAAAGAAAATGTAAACAAATATGGCTGACTTTCCATAGCATTTGACGTCTTTGACACATTTCGTGAAACACGCTTGCATTGCAGATATATGGTTACTGTTAATACAAATAAATATCAATAATTTTAACTAAAAATTTATGTGAACTAAAGGTTCAAAGTTGGTAAAAAAAAACAAAATTGTGTTTTAAAAGTACGTGATTATGAAATAACTAATAACAAATAAAATTATGAGATAAATTATATTATAATATTTATCAAATTAAAATGAAAGGTGATTGTTTTTCATTTTAAACCTTGAGCCGATTTTTTAGTTTTGAGCACTTTAATTCATCCATCCGGTTATACTTTATTATTTAAACCATTATTAGACCCCGGTATCGGAGGTGCAAAATGATAGCTGTCAAGTTCTTACTTAGGGATAGGTACACACATTTTGTGATGTCGATATCGATACTCGATTTTTTGTACAATTATTTTTTTTATGTACAGTGGGGTTCAGAATTGCATGGACAATTTATGAATGAATTCTATCATAAACTGTCCATGCAATTTGGAACCCTACTGTACAAGGACCATTTATTTGTAGACGTTTTTTCGGGATCTATGATAATAATTAACATTTAATACTCGATTTTTTGTACAATTTTTTTTTATGTACAAGGACCATTTATTTATATACCTTTTTTGGGATCTATGATAATAATTAACATTTAATATATAAATCATTACTAGTACAATACAAATATCTGGTTGCTATTACATTTATTATGTTTCGAGTTGCACAACATTGAATAAAAACTTTTGAGATATTAAATACTTATAATAAATTATTAGTGTCAATAGATAGTCAAAGTCATCTTACAACGATATCTTCGATTATTTAGCCGTGTTTACGAGTCTATTCGCCTAAAATATTTTATACAATAGAAAGTGGAGTCACTTCTTCCTGAACACCCTGAACTTGAAAAACATTTAGTATACAATTTGCAGAATACACATCATTTCCAGATGTTGGAATATAAAAAAGCACATGGAGTCAAATTGCCATCAAGAGAAAATCAACAACGTATATTCTACTAATATTGATTATTTAATAAAGGATATTCCATTCCAATATTTGTAATCTTGCATTGCAACTCAATCTTGTATGAAAACACTCATAAAAAAATTAAAACCAATTAAACTGGAACCGACATCTGCTTAAGTTTTTCGTCAGTTGTAACATACTTTGGACTAAATTCGAAAACCCAAACTTTAGAAGGTTCATCGACAATTGCCTCAATAAAAAGTATGGCGAGGTTACATAACATTAAATAAATATTGAGTTGATTTTGTAATTATATAGTCCTAGTATATATCGTAAATAGGTGCGTTTAATTAAAGTCTTAGCTTATTATTATGGTAAAGAAAAATTATCGATATGTAACTTTAATTATCGACATCACAAATATTTTTACCCCATCCCTAAGAACTTGACAGCTACCATTTTACCTACCGATACCGGGGTCTAGTAATTAGTCGTCACATTCGTGGTACAAATCCTGGACTTTACATCTTTTTATATTTCATGTTCCTACGGTTTGGCCCAGGTGGTAACATTAGAAGAATAGAAAAAATAGAATTATAAATATTAGATGTCATATACCAAAGAAAAACCCCCTACCCCTGTCCGAGGTGGGGTTCGATCCCCACCTCGGACATCAGGTGATCTTGGTCGTTTTTCTTTGGTATATGACATCTAATATTTATAATTTATATCGTATTAAGTAGTGTGACTACTGGGGAAAAATAAAAAAGTACAAATCAAAATATTTAGTTTTAGTTAATAAACATATTGTGAAAACACAAATCAAATTATTTATTAACTAAATATATTGATTTGTACTTTTAATTTTTCTCCAGTAGTCACACTACTTAATACTAAATAAATTATAAATATTAGATGTCATATACCAAAGAAAAACGACCAAGATCACCTATGTCCGAGGTGGGGATCGAACCCACGTTCTCAGCTTTCGCGGCTGATGCCTGTACCCCTCAGCCACTCGGTCTTCCGACCGAAGGCATCAGCCGCGAAAGCTGAGTACGTGGGTTCGATCCCCACCTCGGACATAGGTGATCTTGGTCGTTTTTCTTTGGTATATGACATCTAATATTTATAATTTTTAGTTAATAATTAATTTGATTTGTGTTTTCGCAATACGTTCAGAAAAAATAGAAAATAATTTATTCGTGACACACATTACATACATTAAAAGGACAAAGTAGATTTATGACAATATAAAGAAAAAGAAAAGGTGCCACGAAATGGTCTCATCTCAGCATGTTGCTGGCGTGAGCCAGCGCTGATCTTCCGATGAGACCATATTGATGCCTGAGCAATGACTTATACAAGTAAATAATAGTTATTATTTGAGAAGGAAGTAAAGTTATAGATCCAGTTTTTTTGTTTTTCCATAAGATACTATGCATTTCTAGACTACACGCACAAAGAATTTCATTTACTCGTAACTTGGCAAGAGCCGTACAAAATTTACATTACAGCTTTGAACGTACACTTTAATGAAAAATAAATCCTGGAGATATCTACGCGAAGAATACACGCGAAGAATTTTAAAACTGAGAGACTATGTAAGCTCGTATTAACATCCTATATACCTACATCAAATGAAATTATGGTTTAATAAAAATAAAGCTCAAACAATTTGTTATATTTAATGATCTAATTCATTATTTTCAACAATCTAAATTAGCAACAATATACCCGTAATGCTCGACATGCTTCGACCCATTACGAGCTGAAAGGAAAAGAATAATCAATTTTAAAATAGGCTAAAAGCATTCCTGCTGAAGAAGTGTTTTTACACGGTCGATCAGTTTATGACAAATGAAGAGATGTAATATTAAGTTCGCACAACTTGTCATACCTACATAAATATAAGATCCATTGCTGACATTACATAAATGATTATTTTGACATTAGTTTTATAATATTTATTTGGATTACTAAATTAATTGATTATTTTATTTCGTATTAATGAATATATGATGCCTGTTTGTCTTTTGGTGTGTGTGTGATTGTATGCTTTCATGTAAATATATTCTAATGTATGTATAGGTAATTTTCAAACACAATGTACATTGTTAATGAAATTCATAAAAAAAATTACACGTGCTTTGGCTGAAGGTGCTCCGGATGAGGACCATCTTAATGGGTCAAATCATGTCAAGATTGTCGAGCAATCATCAACTTAAATTACGCGAATAACGTGGTTCGATAATATTTTTAAATGTTTGAGTCTTACGTTAGTTAGTTATTAGTTATGCTTAAATGACATTATTAGTACGTTTCTGTAAATAAATTCGCAAAAACGGAACGCGACCATTATATTATAAATATGTTGTGTATGCCAAACATATTTTGAGGCACGCGGGTGTATACACGATTGGGCTTCATAAGATTTACCCGTGTTTCCCCCCCCCCCTCCCTACCCGCGGGCAATGGGGGTGTCATGTAAGTTATTGACAACTTTTAGAACCTAATCCTACAATAAAAATCACTATTCATATTGTGGCCTAAAAATAACTGCAATCCCGAAGTATCGTTGAATAGGTATTTCAAAAAGATTAAGGGTCATGAAAAGTTTTTTTCAAAAGTTTATATTTACACAGATAATCTATCCAGAATAAAAAAAAGTGCCCCGCCCCCTCTTATTTTTTAACCGCGGGTCCAAAAAATATGAAAAAACATGAAAAAATTAAAATAAAACTATTTTGAACATAATCGGCCCAGCTGTTTTTGAATAACTACGGACCCCACACATAGCCTGGCCTGACATGCTCTTGGCCGGTTTTTTACTACTAAAATTACTAATTCTAATCTTAAACTTATATTTCTCACTCGCAGCGGGATTGCACTTATTTTTTGGCCACCCTGTATAAGACATCTAGAATCTAAATACCTTAATAAAATATCAAAATACAAACTCTTCTTCAGAGTCAGGGGACTTTGCAGTACAGAATATTTAATAAACTCAGGCAGAGGCACGCTAGTGGGTACATGCAGTAGCCATTTGTTTGACGAGGCTATATGATTCTCGGCGGAATTGTAAAAGTCATTAACGGTCTGATTTACACGGGCTATTAACCAGGAAAACGGAAAGTAAGTAACGTAGGTATCTACCTACATACGACAATACAGTTCGTTTTATATACGACACAAATAAATCAAGGGAAACAAAATCTATGAGCAGAAGAGGGTATAACAATTTATAACGATAAAAAATGTAGTTGCTCGATTAGACCAAGAAAATATAAATAAGATAAACTGCGTATTATTATACCGCACAAATTCACGAAAATGGTTTGAGAAATATGACCTTACTAAGAGAATAGTCGGATAGAGGGTCTTATACATAGATATTGCCGCAGATGAAAGGGAGAGCTACACAGTTAATAAAGAACTGGAGGGCTACCATGTCCTCCTAAATGCCATTCAGTTTAGGTTCGGCATGTCAGTTTTTGACAGATATTCTATAGAACTGACATATCGCGATTCAGTTTAAGTTCTAAAGGGCTACCGCCCCCCTGATCAAAAGCATATCAGCCTACTCCCAGGGTGAGTTCCCAGCCTTCTTAAGACGCGAGCTTTGAAACGCTTTCCCCTTAATGACTAGCGGTTACGTATTACGTAATCGCTCACGATGAATTATTTGAATGTATTAAATTAAAAGTTAAGTATTACATATCGGCATCGCACATACAGCTCATTACACATATGTGATTACTGACTAAGGAAAGTTCGATGCTTTGTAACTCAGAGACCAAGACTCAAAACTCGAAGGCGAAAAGAGTGTCATGTTTCTGTAAAAACTTCAAGAAGAGTGTTACAGATTAGAAAGTTAGTCAACTATATAGTCTATCTTGCGTACTGCCAGGAGTGGAATTCCCTGCCGGCGTCTATATTTCCGAGATATATTAAATCCAACAACCTTTGTTAGTAAAAAAGGTGTCTAATTTACAAACATGTAGGCACGTATTGTTGATCTCTCATAGAAAATTTGAGTTTGTCGCCTTTTCTCACTGCGAAAAGTTGTTGCACAACTTCGTAACACAAAAATTACGACATTAAATGTTGTTTTCATTGACTATTTTTTTTTCAGTCGAACCATTAAATTTACAGCGTTTTAAGTTTTGACCGTAAAAACGTAAAGGCTTCTGTGATCAGTAGAGGGCTGCCCACTATTTTGCCCAGCAGATTAGCGTTGCTATCCAAGGAGAGAACGGGTCTAGCTTTCGTGACATCCTATTATTAGCAAATCGGACTAGATTTTATATTGTAGTAATGTGATTTATAATTATTTAAGTTTCGTTTGTGTATTTTATTAAGACATAATTTAAAGTTTTTGAATAACTACTTTAAATTACATTATTTTGTACATGAAATCCTAACATAATTGTTGACATAATTATTATATTATGAATGATTACGACTATCATTCGGCTGACAGTAGGCACTCCCACATTATCCGGTGATAAAATGGACGCTATGTCCTGATGATACTGTTTTTTTCCGAATAATTAAACACTAGAATTTTGTTTGATAACGTTTCAGGGCGTTCTTGGATTTTATTTAACTAACTACATTAATTTGTTGGGAAATTCCATTAAAATGATGATATTAAAATTTGATGTTTTTTCCTTTGCAGTTGCGCCAGCCTGATTTATAAGTATCAGGGTGCTTAGACAAGTTGCCAATCGCTAACGCTTAATCGTCAATCGTAAGCGAAAGGCAGCCAACTGTCTTTGTCGCACTAATATGAAAGAGTGACAGAGAGGGAAAACTACGATACGATTGGCAACTTGGCTAAGCATCCTGGATCAGTTTCCATATGAAAATCATAAAATGCGTTCCTATTTCTGTCACCGTTATTTTTATTTCTGAATAAACTCTAATAATTATATCAATATTTTTGTATTCTTATTTATTAGTCCCTATTTTGGTCTTATCCCAAAATAGAGAAGATAAGTTCCAAATACACAAGCGAATAACGATAAGTAGCGGGTTCATAAATCAAAATTCGCAGCGCTGTCTCAAGTTTTAACGTTTCTAACCTTAGCAACCATACTTCACTGCCGCTGCCGTTCGAAACTAAGTGAAGTTAGCTTGTGAACTGACCTATTCTTCTTATATTTCAGTACACGTACACTTTTGATGTGCAGTTTCTCTAACGTTTCAATTATTTTTCTATCCCTGATGTGGATTATGTAATGTATATAAACCAATGTTCGGCACTAATATTGAAAATGCTGCGTCCCTATTAAGTCATCAACAAGCACTCGTACGTTGACCTGATACCCAAGATTCCGACCATACATCATATATAACACCAATACCTACTGTGATTCTAAAAGCGTCGATCAAGTATAAACATGTAACAGTACCTAGGTAGATAATTCATTAAATATGTTTTCGCTCATACTACTTAATCAAATGCTCACTAAACGCAATGTGAAATAAACAAAAAAATATATATACAAACGAATACAGGAATGAAATAACAGAACGTTAAATGTTATTTCTGCATATAACAATGTACCTCTAGAATATAATTTATTACTTAGGTTTTTAATTCATTTCTAAAGATAGGGCATAATTAACCGCGATAGCTAGATTTAAGATTCCTAAGAGGTTAAGCGTATTAAAATAAATAAGTTTTCTTGTACTAATTAACTTAAATAATTTACAAAATTGTAGACCTGTATTTATTTTGTATAAAAAGTATATATTTCACACTCTGACAAGGTAAACAAAGTGTTTTGATGTATAAATTGAATCATAAGTATTTCATGTGTCATGTGTAAGAACATAATCCTTTGAAATGTGAATTTTCGTGTCATTTTCGTGTAAACTAAACTTTGACATTTATTTTTAAGGTTGAGGCATTTTTGATTACTTATATCATTTAAATTAGATCAACAAATTATATAAAAGTTTTAACAATATTTAGGACGATTCCATGTCTATACTTTGTCATAGTGATAGACAACAATATGATTTGCCAAGCAAAGTTTAATATTGAAAGCCAAACGCCAAAGAAGAAGTAAGTTAAGAGTTTGTATTATATGTGTTACTTATTTCATCTAAAAATCAACGTTACCTACTTATATTTCATATTAAGTAATAACCCTTCACTTTTTGCTTGGTCATAATCGTGTAACAAAGAGATAATTAACCTCATTGAAAATAATAGACACTTTAGAAAATTAATATTCCATAAGACATTGAATGTAATAATTTTATTGTCATTTAATTGCGTTGCGTATGACAGCGATACAATATAAGTTGTGTTTCTGTAGATAATTATTATTTGTTTCTTAAAACGGTTTGAACCGGGCGTGGTTGACATATACACCCACTCGATATCGATAAAAAAAATATTTCTCACCCTAGTTTGATTGCGACAGTCTTTTGTTTTGCTGTGTATTTTCCGGGTTCTGATACTCATCTACAGAGCCCGAATTTTCCACAGCAAAACAAAACACTATCTTAATTTAACCAGTGAGAGAAACATAATTTTGTATTAGACGAAACCCATAAATATAGAATCAGATGCAATTTTTTCTTCTAAATCTACGTAGCACACATATTAGCACATGACAGTTTATTTAATGATGAGAATGGAATATCAAGAGTTTTTCAAAATGCTCTGGGAGTAATCAGTTTCGTTTATATAATTATATAGCCATTTATATATACTGAATATACGTTTTACTTCACTTGATGGCAAAGCATCAAATGTATTGGATTATACCTTATACAAACTACAGACAAATATTTCTTAATCAAGATTTATTTTACTTGGGACGGTTTTCTCCTACTACACAGTTACCGATATCGGTAAAATATTTATTCTCTCATTGGCTAGATTATGACAATGTTATGTTCTCTGTTCATGCATTTAAAACTGGTCAAGAACATGTCGAGCCATGCCGACCTTTTTCAAGTTTTTTTATTACGATTATTTGATTATATTTGATTTTCGGGCCAAAATTGGTGTGAAACGCTCGACTTTTTTACATCCATTACGAGTATTTGCGAAAATATTCACTATAAAAGTATCTCAAATACTCTTATTTGTTTTTTAAACTTATTTAACACCATGTATATGGTGTAAGGGAAAAATAAACTAATCCCTATTGCACGTGTAGTACTTAAAACATATCACAGCGCGTAACAAGTTTTGTAAGCGGGATTGAAATATGTGCTTATGTCAAAACGGATGGACTGGACGGTCAGACAGGCAGCTCGTAAGTAATTGACTCCAAATTCTTAAAAAGATCGTATACCTACCTAATTGTGGAATATCACATATAATATGTTGCTAGCGTTGTTACACATCACATAGTTATTTACTTGCAAAACACGCCTATTTCACGTCATGCCTTTTTGTGTGGTAGGTACACTAGGTACCATACGTAGGTGAAATAAAATTAAATATTTGACATGGTTGCGTGCATCGATAAATATCATCACCTGTCCAGTCTTAGCCGATTTCGGCCACAGCGATTGGTTATACTGGCTGTTGAGTATTTAGTTCTTGTGCTCTCACACTGAAAAAAATATTTAACTGAACTACTTTGGCTATTTCATCATCAACCATAATTCGGTATGGCGTTACTAAAGTTAATTTCTATTAACAAACAGGTTTGCGTATTAAAAACCAAACGGATAATGTTATTCTAAGTTGGGCTATTCGTAAATAAATGCTTGTATACGTCTTACATTAAAACAGTAAACAAATTCAAGTATTCACATGTAAATAAACCGCTTGGTCTAATTTAAGAGTAAGCATTGACAATATGCAACAAAAACCAAGTCCTAGCTTCTAACAAAGACGATGTTATTATCCATAACATAAAATTGTTTAGATTTAACTCAACAATGATTTGCTATTATTATACATATTTTTGTTACATATAACCCGTTTTGTCTAGTAGAGTAAAACCAAATACGGGTTTGCTACTCTAGCAGACCATTCGCTTTATCTAACCAAATAAAATACAATGTATAACCAAACGTACTTCATTATATAGACAATACTTAGCATAGAAATAACCAAACGCTTTTTTTGCGTTGCGTTACATGCATGCATGACATATGTATGTCAAGTTACTTGAATATTCCA
This sequence comes from Thaumatotibia leucotreta, assembly GCA_025490895.1. NCBI lineage: Eukaryota > Metazoa > Arthropoda > Insecta > Lepidoptera > Tortricidae > Thaumatotibia > Thaumatotibia leucotreta. The sequence continues at coordinate 47,788 of JALPQI010008529.1, forward strand.
AAATGGAAGTTGTACCTCCACCAGCAGACACCCTCGGAGACTACCTTCGGGAATGGGGATTAGAAGGTTACATAAGGACATTTCAAACCATGTCATGTCTTTGTAAACCAAATAATTTTAATTTCTTCATTTTCCTTGTAATCAAAGAGACTCTGAAGCTAATGTATCAAGCAAAATAATGGAATTACTCGTAAAATAATTTTGAAAAATAAATTGGTTTACAAAGATACTCTGTGCAATTAAAACCTATAAAGTGATGCAAAAATTACTTTTGCTCGCGATTGTATTATTGATTGATTGATTATTTTGATTACTATACCGTTCTTATAAATGACTATGAATGTTTCTATTATTACAATTAATAAAGTTAATTAAAATAAATGTTTCTTTTTTTGCTCGTTTAGTACTTCTTTTTGGGTAATCATTGATGTGGCTTAGGTATACACCCTACTTGTAGTTAAATGAGTTGTAAATAGGGCTCACTGCCTGTATAAAATCCAGTACGTCTCATCACCTAGGGGATAAGAAAGGTGACGATGAGACGTACTGGATTTTATACAGGCAGTGAGCCCTATTTACAACTCATTTGATATTTGTCTGTATATGATCCACGTATTTTTGTCATGTATAACCTATTCATTTGGTTAGAAGTAGGCAAACTATTTGGTCAAAATAATTAAACATTTGGCTGTATATGAACAACGTATTTTTGTCGTGTATAACCTATTCGTTTGGTCACATGCAGGCAAATAATTTGGTTAAATATAATGAAACAAATTGCTTAAAATAATATTTTAAATTGGTTATAGGTAACAAAAAAGATATGTTAAGCATTACTGAGCCAGTTGGTTTAGGCGTAGCAGAAAATTTGATTAAAGTAAGTTGTGAATTCAGTAAGATTTTGACAAACAGTAAATTTGTTATCAACATACAGCACGTCTACAATAACTAAATTGTAAACTAAATATAACTGAACTTATGGTAATATACAACAGACAGTTTTCACACGATATAACTAATATTGTTTAGCAATACGCAACATCAATTGTTTAGTAGAAAATTAACCGAACTGATTTTGGTAAGATATTGCCTTACTTCGCTCGTCACTTTTTTTAAGTTACAGGTTGACGAAAGTTCGGTTACCATTAACAAATTATTTTTTTCAGTGCAGGTGACTGATATGGCCAATCTTTGCAGCAAATGTGCGCCCATAGTCGCTGCCAGTTCTAGCAGCACCCCTTCGATAAAACTGTAATTCATGATCACAGGTAAGCGGACTGATCTTCAACTCGAGCGCAACCGCTTGAGATACTTAAATATAGGACGAATGAGACTCTCGTTTGTAATAAACAATATATAACAGTAAACTTACCTCGACTTCGATCCCAGGAATTCTAAAAACTTTCAACGGCGGCGCATCGCGCGGCTGGTACCGGCAGAACTCACGGTCCCCACGGTACCACTTCACAGAGTAGAGCACTTCTTGCTCCAGGTCGTAAAGACATTGCATCCGGACTTTGGATCCCCTTTCCGCGGCCTCGGGTACGAGAACGTGAACGTTGCGAAGACATAGAGATCCTGTTAACAAGGAAAATGGTGAATTATATCAATGGCGAAAAATGTTGTTTAAAAAAGAAACAGAATGACTTAACTCGGTTGTTTTTCCCCGCTTTATTTTTTAGGGGAGGTACCCAAAAAAATATTGATTTCTACATTTTATTCTAACACTTTCTCGGCTTGATTGATGTGGCTGGCTTGATTTGACGGACAGACGGATAACCGGACATGGCGAAACTACAAGGGTTCCGTTTTTAAATTGCCATTTTGGCTAGGGAACCCTAAAAAAGGGAAATAATCAGAGCAATTTATGACAGAAAAAAAAAACAAACCAAACCAGAGCTTCTCAATACATCTTCCTTGACCACTTCGGAGGTAAATTGAACTATCATTGAATTAAGGAGATTTTCAAATATCACTCCTACAGGACTTCTCGTATCTTATCTCTGTAGCCCCCCCCCCCCTCCCCCCCATTTATTTTAAGGACTGACTGACAGACTGACTAACGTAGCCATATAGTGTATCCACTATTAGTTTAAGATTCAAGTGTTTTGTCTGGTTACTGGTAAACCCCCCAGTTTATGCGCTAAATTCAAATCCTGGTTGCCCAAGATACAGGCTAAGCCTAGTTTGGGAACCTCTGTTCTTACTTGTAACAGAAAATACCGCAGTATGCATGCGAATCTATTTTTAGTTAATATTCCTATTATGATAAGCCTACCTGTAAGTGTGCAAAATAAATATTTTTTCTTTTTTTTTTCATCACCTGAAATATGACCCCGCCTTGGAATCAATTTAATAAGGGGATTAAAACCTAACATGTTTAGTGAACTAAGAGAGAGGTTATAATTACAGCTCTCGGACATAACCACATTTGGTATACCCCCAAATAGCAAGAGTTTCTACTCGTTTACCATAGTAAACGAGTAGAAACTCTACATATGCACACAAAAGGTACTAACGACAAATGATCTGAGGGACTTAATCGCGTAAACTTACGCTTTATATTATCCTGACGTTTCGGGCATGACGTTACATCGGTACCATTAGCTGCCGATTTCTAAGAAAGAAGTTTTGACAGTTTAGAAATGAGCCTTATATTACGTTAAGACTATCGGAAAAATGGTGAGTCTTACCCTCATATTAATAAGGATCACTATCACTGTCAAAAGTTCATTTTA
>JALPQI010008530.1:0-55805 GCA_025490895.1 Thaumatotibia leucotreta
CAGAGAGTGCTGTATTTCTTGGTTACTTGAATTTACAAATTTCATCGATAACATATATCGATGTTTAATATTGTCAATCTTTCGTTCCCGCTACAAAAAATCTAGGTACCTATAACTACGAACAAATAAAACATAGAAGCCGCACGCCATACCTCAATTGCCTTTCAAAAACGGCCCCGAATTTTAGTAGACAAGTGTCACCCCCTCTTCAATGCATCACGGTAATGAATTTCAATGTCAACCTATGAAAACTTAAACCGGCTTTTAAAAATAGTTTTGATTGGCTATGTTTTATACACATGTATTAAAGATGTTGCGTCGAAATATGCGCGGTATTAAGAAAAGCGCTATGTCATGCTCATCTTGGTACAATTGAACAATTGTTTTTGGGGGCATTTTTGAGCTGGCGTTAGACGTCCATGGAAGACACATTGCCATAGCCCTATTAAGTAGGTTTAGATTTAAAGATCCGCTAGTGGAAAGTCACCTTTTTGTTACATTGACAAAACTGATTTGTTGCTGAATTAGGTCGATGTGTTTTTGTTTCTACCGTCAAAGTTATGGCTTCACGAGCCTGATTTATCGCTATGAAATAATCAGTATTTTAACGTCTTTTTCTATGAATTCTAGCGTTTTTATATTTTTATGAATGATAAATATAGCAATTTGAAGAAGACATTTCGTTATAGTAATATTACTCGTTATGAAAAATACAGTGAAAGAATATTAATTTATTTGAGTCCTGTTTTAGAAAGTCCTGCCGAAGATTTTCGTAGAAAAGCTGCTAAGTATGGATTTCATAAAGAAGATTTTAGTAGAAAAGCTTCTTTATGAAATCCATACTTAGCAGGCGTTGCTGTACCTACTTAAAACGAGAAATATCCCCATGTATGAGTGAAAATTGTCATAAAACTCGACGTTTCTGACGCTGGTGCGAATGTTAAACGCATTACATCACATCATCATCCTATCTCAGTCCACTGATGGACGCAGGCGTCTCCTATCAACTATGCGTACGCGCATTAGGAGGTAAATGCCCATAATCGCCACGCTGGGCAAGCGGATTGGCGATCGCTGTAATGTGTCCACTATGATGACGCTGCTACCCATTCAATCATCAATCTTCTATCAATGAATGGTCATTGGTCAGTGGCACTTCAATCCCTTAGTCGGCTCTTACAACACCCAAGAGAAGAGTTGGGGTGGTGACAAATGTGTCTTACTGTCACCACACGGCCAATGTCAAGAATTTCAAAATACTGAGGGTTTTTCCATATTAAAACAAATTTGGCAAGTTTCAACCAATCAAAAGCACCAGGGCGGCAGAAGAGCACAGCAAATTGAATGTTGGCGTCGGCGAGTAGTTATTTCGGCGTTGTGCCGACGTCGCGTATCACGCGAGAGTGGATATGGGATGCTGAAATTGGCTTCTCTTTTAAACTAACTCCCAAAAAGTTGTGAAAATGCCGCGAGAAAGCAACTGCGAAGAAATGAAAATATCACTAGTATTTAAAAAATCTTTATGAAATACATACTTAGTAGGCGTTGCTGTACCTACTTAAAACGAGAAATATCCCCACGTATGTGTGAAAATTATCACAAAACTGGACGTTTCTGACGCTGGTGCGAATGTCAAACGCATTACATCACATCATCAGCCTATCTCAGTCCACTGATGGACGCAGGCGTCTCCTATCAACTATGCGTACGCGCAATAGGAGGTAAATGCCCATAATCGCCACGCTGGGCAAGTGGATTGGCGATCGCTGTAATGTGTCTATTATGATGACGCTGCTACCCATTCAATCATCACTCTTCTATCAATGAATGGTCATTGTTCAGTGGCACTTCAATTTAGTCGGCTCTTACAACACCCGCGGGAAGAGTTGGGGTGGTGACAAATGTGTCTTACTGTCACCACACGGCCAATGTCAAGAATTTCAAAATACTGAGGCTTTTCCATATTAAAACAACATTTATCCTATTTGGCAAGTTTCAACCAATCAAAAGCACCAGGGCGGCAGAAGAGCACAGCAAATTGAATGTTGGCGTCGGCGAGTAGTTATTTTGGCGATGTGCCGACGTCGCGTATCACGCGAGAGTGGATATGGGATGCTGAAATTGGCTTTCCTTTTAAACTAACTCCCAAAAAGTTGTGAAAATGCCGCGAGAAAGCAACTGCGAAGAAATGAAAGTATCAGTAAGTCTTGTAAGTGTAGTTTTAAGATTACGTTTAAATTACTTTTTTCTCTTTATCATGCCCTTCTTTATCATTTTTTTTATAGCCTGTAGGGATGTCCCACTGCTGGGCAAAGGCCTCTCCCTCAGATTTTCACAGCTCTCGGTTCAGTGCCAAGTCTGGCCAATTGTTGGCGAAGGCGTCCAGGTCGTCCCGCCATCTCCGCCTGGGTCATCCACTTGGTGGCTGTAATAGGCCACTTTTCTGGATGCATGCGGTAGACGTGACCGGCCCAATCCCACTTTAGCCTGGCAGTTTTTTCACCCACGTCAGCTATGCGTGTTTTGGAGCGCAGATGTTATAGTGCATTTTTAACTCTAGACTGTCGACAAACATTTGCTTGTAATTTTTTTTTTAAACGTCCCATTTTTTTCGCTTAGTAATTTAAGTCATGTATAGGTACAAGCAAATTCCGTCCGTATAGTAAGCGACAAATGGGCGTGTTACTAAAACGCTCACAGAGGGTCACTAGTGAGTCACTTGTTTCACACAGTAGTGACTGAGTAACGGAGGTCATCATAGAACCGAGAAAGAAATGTGTAAACAAAATAGTTTCCCTTTGTATACTGTCTATAAATTGTAGCGAAATGAAATCAGAATTAATTGCCAGCTGTTAGTTGTTGTACTAAACAGCGGTTGGCAACCGCATTTAGCGCGGTTACTGAATTTAGTAGCTCTGGCAAGTTCGGCACCTAATTCGAGTTTGCTAGAGTGAAGGGAGTAATTCATCTGTGAACTAAATTCACGGTAGGGGGTAGCACGACGATTATTAGTATTACACACAAAGACTACTGCAGTACAATGCGTATTTATCAGTATCAGGTAATCGTGAGAAAAATGTTAAAATAGCAATAATTGATAACACTTTAAGAATTTGGTATCATTTTTATCATAAGATTTATATTTAAGTGTCACATAACCGGCAAAAGGTATACGGTTTGGTGGAAAGCTTACTTTTCTGGCTTGTAGTATTAATATAAGTATTTTGAATTAATCTCTGTTACTCCAAATAAGTTTAACCTAATTGCTCATAATTCACATAAATAATAAACAAATTGGTGGATTTCATTTCGTATGAAATTCTCTATCCGTCTACCATACAAGAAAACCAAACCAATCAAAAATATTAATGTGAGTTCACTGTTATGAATTAAATGACGGTTCAAATTGGATTTGGGAATTAACGTCCAGATTATTACAAAAATGTGCATTTCATTCTTGATATTTGAAGGTCGTAGGAGTCCGCTGGATGCGGGTGGCACAGGACCGGTCATTGTGACAATCTTTGGGGGAGGCCTATGTTCAGCAGTGGACGTCTTTCGGCTGATATGATGATGTTGATGATGATTTGAAGTGAGTGAATTTTAGGTGCAGAAATGCTTTTGTCTTCGTTTCAAGATAGACTACGTTACTGTAAATACATAGTGAAATGTACTGTTTCCACTAGAGATCCCCGTTATTTGATTACGGCGGAGGCTCTTTTATCATCCGAGCCTTGTTTCCGCATCAGCACTGTTCATTACTTAATCACTTATCTCGGTGAGTGCTCCATTAATTTATTTCACAACGATTGCGTAGTTTAACCCGAAATTTGAGCAATAACTTTAATGGAATTTTAATCTCAGGATATTTGGCGTCTTGTCCCACCCACCATATTTATTTTAAAATTCTAAATAACGTAAGTCCAAGCACGGGTTTATTACGTAATTCAAGTTGACGATTGCTATTTCCAAGCTTTTATAATTAATATGTTTTTGTGTTTCTTAGAATCACTCTTTGAAGCCTAATAGATGATAAAAACTAAAAAAGGTATCCCAAATGTGTTATAAACTCAGACGTATAGGGCCAGACATAGGTATATAAGTCGTACTCAGCAACTTTTATTATGTGACAAATCCCAAAATCGCTAAAAGAACAATCTCCCACACAAAACTTCAAGATCCCACCACCAAAGTGTTTGCCTTTGTATGAATCATCTATTGTATCTCTGTATTTGTAAAATGATTGGTGTACAATAATTATGATTGACAACTAAGGGGTGTACCGAAAGAAAACTGTAAATATCTCTGTTAACTGTTGTGTAACTGTAATATGTTCTGTCGGTTCAAACACTCCTGAGTTTCTTTTTCTTCAGGTCACTATGCATCACACTAAAATCCTTCTTGGCGTGTTTTATAGCCCTTCCTCTAATATTAATTTTTTTGACACCCTTCATAATGTTATGGTTGATTTGATACCTCAATTTGACCATAATATTTTGATGGGCGATTTTAACACCTGTATGCTTAAAAATGACCTACGTTCATCCAAATTACATTCTCTTTCCACTTCTTTAAATTTAACCCTTTTACCACTTGGTGCCACACATTTCCCGCATAATGGTCCTCCCTCTCTTTTAGATTTAATTTTAACTTCTTGTCCTGACCTGGTTTCTTTCCATGGACAGTTTAACGCTGCTGGTTTTTCAAATCATGATCTTATTTATGCTTCTTTTAAAATTCGACCTCCGAAAATGAGACACAAAGTTGTCATGCGTAGGAATCTTCGCGACGTAGACATTCGGGCACTTCGTAATGATGTCTCTGAGGTTGACTGGCTTAGTCTACAGTGCATTGATGACGTGGAACTGATGGTGGGGGCTTTCAATGACACATTGCTTGCGATTTTTAATAAACATGCTCCATTAAAACCGACGCGTGTTAAGCATTTTCCTGCTCCGTGGCTTACGTCGGATATCAAGGAGCTAATGGCTAAGCGCGACAGAGCTCGCATCAAGTCTCGACATGATCCATCAGCGGAGAATCTTCATAAGTATTTTTCTATACGAAACCGCTGTAACAAAGCCTGTAGGAGTGCAAGACGTCGTTATATCCACCGTTCCATAGAGGACTGTCCTCCCGCGAAACTATGGAAATTTCTTAAATCAATTGGGGTGGGCAAATCTCAAACGAATTCTCCCAACATCATAGACTTAAATGCAATTAATAACCACTTCAGTAGTTCTCCAGTTATTCTCGATCCTTCTATTAAGCAAGCTACACTCTCTCTTCTTGCCAATAACAAACACCCTGATTTGCCTCCCTTTGAGCCTGGTGATATTTCGCCGCAGGATACACTTGCCATCCTGAAGTCCATTACGACGAAGGCTGTCGGTGAGGATAGCCTGGGTGTGGACATGCTCATGCTTGTTGCGGATTCCATTGCTCCCATCCTCTCTTTTATCATTAACTTCTCCCTATCCACGGGTACATTTCCTTCATCCTGGAAGAATGCACACGTAATCCCACTACCCAAAACCTCTAATCCTGTCGACTTCTCTCAATACCGTCCCATCTCCATTCTCCCTATTTTATCAAAAGTAATAGAACATTTTGTTAATCGCCGTCTCCTATCTCATCTTAATATGCATTCCTTGTTAAATCCCTTCCAGTCTGGTTTCCGCCCCGGGCATAGCACAGTCACCGCCTTAGTTAAAGTCACCGATGACATTCGGTGTAATATTGAGCACAAAAAGCTCACTATCCTTGTTCTCCTAGACTTCAGTAGCGCTTTCAACACCGTTAACTTTGAGATACTTCTCGGTATACTCCGCTCTCTAAATTTTACCGAAACGTCTTTGTCTTGGTTTCGCAACTACCTTACTGGTAGGCGTCAGCGCGTGAGGGTTGACGACAAGTTTTCCGACTGGTGTGAACTCTCCGCTGGCGTTCCGCAGGGTGGGGTTCTTTCTCCGCTCCTTTTCTCAATTTTTATTAATGGGATCACCAGGTCACTTAAGTCGTCATACCACTTATATGCGGATGACCTGCAAATATATTCAGCGGCTAGTATAGAAGAATTAACGAGCTTAGTTAATGACATTAACGGGGATTTGGAATTAATTCGTTGCTGGGCCCACAATTTTGGTCTGAAAGTTAATGCGAAGAAATCGCAAGCAATTGTTATTGGTAGTCCTTACTATATAAATAAGCTCTCAGACATGACGGTTCCGGATGTTTGCTTTGGTGGGATTCCTATACCTTTCTCATCGACTGTGCGAAATTTGGGTATTACCTTGGACCAGACGCTTTCCTGGACACCCCATGTGGCGGATATTAGCCGAAAGGTGTTTGCGTCTCTTCATTCCTTGAGACGTCTACAAAATTTTCTCCCACATCAAACGAAAATTACCCTTGCGCAGTCTCTATTGCTTCCACTTCTTGATTATGGAGATATTGCTTTCCTGGACCTGAGGGAGGAGCTGCTTGATAAGCTCGAACGTTTGCAGAATGTGTGCATCAGGTACATTTTTGGCTTACGTAAATACGACCATGTTTCTCAATTTCGTTCTCAACTTGGCTGGCTTCCGATCCGCTGTCGCAGAGACGTACATATCCTGTCCTTGCTTTTTAACGTACTTTTTAATCCTTCTTCGCCTCCTTACCTTTCTGAAAGATTTCTTTATTTAGCCGATGTCAGTAATCACCGCTTGCGTTCAAGTGCTAACCTAACTCTTGCTTTACCGTATAATAAGTCGCGAACATACTCTAGATCTTTTTTGGTGCATGCTGTGAAATTGTGGAATGGGTTGCCGCTGTCCCTCAGACAGGCTCAGTCTCTAACGTCACTCAAGAATGGTCTGAAGAAGTTGTGGCTCTCCGACAGTTTGTGAATTGGTTGAGTATTTTATTTATAGATAAGTAGTATATGTACATATATGTATTTTACGTTATAACTATATGTGTAGTATATGTACGAATTAAGCGTAGTAGGTAATATACTATATAATTACATTGGTATCATTCAAATCACGCACTGTACACGTTTGTTTGTCTATCTCTTGTTTCATATAGTTCACTCTTTTGCTCAAAGGTTAACTGGAAGAGATCCCTTACAGGGATAAGTTCGCCTTTGTACCTGTTTGAATTGTTGTGTATTTTTTTTACCTGTTTTTTTTTGTGTACAATAAAGAATTTACATACATACATACATAATATCAAGCAGCGACAAAAAAAACCATAAAGCCAGAAATTATAGCTACTTAACTAAACAAACCGATTTTTTCATTTCAAATTTTCATTAAATTTTTTAATATTACTATAAAATGTATGAAACGGTTTTTTTTTATTTAGGAGTTAGTCCAATAGAAAAAAATGCTAAGTATATCTTGTACAAATAGAACGATTGAAGTTTTCAGGGGCTGACAAAAACTGTATAAGCTTAAAAATTGTTATTTTCTTAATGGATGAAAATACGATGGGATTTTTATGGTTCTATCCGTACCAGGAAAACAGAAATCCTTTTAGAATCACTCGTCTCTGTCTGTCAAATCTCATTTTCATCAATTTTACTCCCCTCGTCTCTTACTTACACAAACAAGGAAATGTTTCCAATAGTGATGGTGTTTTTCGCAGAAAACGGACTTAACTGTCAATTTCATAATTAAATTGACATATGACTTATTTTACTCGTTTTTTTATCCACCCATGACAAAATGGTACGGAACTCGGAAATCTCATTATTTTTTATATAGAAAATGGAAGTACTTGATAGATGAAATGATAATGTAAGCGTTTGTCCCTGAGAATGTTTTGTAAGTGCCTACCACACCTACAATTGTACTTTGTTATAGTGACAACAATATGAGGTTCCTAGCAACTTTCACATCGATTGACACTGTGAAGCGCGAAATGGTACCTATGTGAATTTAATTTACTGTACTCCTCGTAAATATCTGGACGTTTACTCTAACGCTGACAATAGATGCCTGCTCAAATATTTGTCAACACCGTAACCACTCTGATATATGTATATGAAGGCAGCATACAGTCGAGTTCATAAATATAAGCACCCTTCTTCACCTTACTACTTTGAATTAGAGTTAGGGTTAAGCCCTTAGGTGCATACAGTATCAAAAACGACCGAAATGACACATGTCGAAATAAGTAATCAATTGCGACTGTCACACTGAGCAACAGAGTTCTAATTGGCATCGATTGTTTACATAAGTCATTTCAGAAATAGAATGTGTGATACCGTATTCACCTAAGGGTTAATTTGTGTGTATATTTTATCAACTCGACTGTGCCTGAGTTAGAACCCAAGACTACCAACAACTTCAACCAACTTTTTCTTGACCCGTTCCGAAAATTCCAGTAATATAGCGGTGGTAACCTGTCCGGCAGGGTCCGTGTCGGGCCATCCGTCACCCGGACAGTGTCTAATTGAGGATCGGTATCTGCAAGACGGATCGGGGGTCGAAAACAGCCGAGCTGGCGAGGTCAGATTGCAGAGGGGCGGAAAAACATGTTGTGGTTCTTTGGTGAAATAGATAGTGCTAACCAACTTATTGATTTCTACATAGAACAATAAACAAAATAAATCGTCATCAGCCTATCTCAGTCCACTGCTGGACGTAGGCCTCTCCCATTAACTATCTATGCGTATGGACACATTAGGAGGTAAATAAGGAAAGAATATATAAGAATAACGGTTTACTGTGTACATATAGACGCTACACGCACACACAAACACACACACACACACACACACACACAAGCGTCCTGTTGCCAAAATAAAGAGGATACACCATTCACACCTCCAAAAACTTCCCTTGACACGTTCCCGACGGGTCATTAGCCAACTTATATCGAGACGCAGCTGTGTAATGGCATTAAATCGATGCATTACCCGTATTCGCCAACTTCCCGACAAGTTGCGACAAGCCGCGACAGAGCGACAGACGCGTCTCCATCCATCACTGTTTTTACAAACACCCGCAATTCAAGTCTCGGCGACAATTTGGGAATGCGAATTCAGAATACATTACCGTTGCCCTTACTACACGCTTGGCATTGAATTCGCGAAAGAAGTTTGACAGGTACGCAAGAAACCTGTCAGACTACTTCACGGGTGGGCCCTACAACTTTAAAGCAAAAATGTAACTAGTGATTTCTTAGATCATCGTATAAAATGTTTTAATTCGAAAGAAAAATATTCAAAGTTACGAGTACAACGTCGAGGTAAGTAATGTATCCCTTCACCACGTGATCAAATAAGGTAAGTCAAACCTCATTTTAAAGGGACATCAGACATCAACTAATTTAATTAATTTGAAATGACAGTAACCACATCCGTATTTTTTCACCTACCATTTCATTTCATCTACCTACCGTTTAATTTATTAGATTATGAAAACCCTTTCTTATGCTACCGTAGGTATACCTAAGTATTTACTTTAAACAGAGCTAAACTCATTGAAATAAAAATAAAGTATAATCATATCAGGTATAAGACCACTACAAAAATGTAATTTACATATGCCTACTAAAGCCAGCGAGGTGCTTCTAAAATTCCTAAATATTGTAATCAGCTAGGAAACTAAAGAATAATATCAAAAGGAGAATCCGAATCGGTTTGGTAAGGGCACGAATGTGTCAGCTCCATCCGTCACTGACGTCACTGTTTTTACAACCCTCAATTCAGCTCTGAGAAAATGTGTGAAAATTACGCATTAAGATCAAAATGTTTCTTTGCGTCCAAAGCTAGTCCGCAATAATCTAGTGAAAAAAAGGTATTAAACCCTGGTCAAAAGGGTACGTCCCTACGTAGAAGTCATTGACGGGTTTTTGTGCCCCGCATTAGCACAGGACATCACTTACTTGTCAGCCTCGGATCCTGCAAATAAGCAGACGACAGCCTCCCTCTAAAATAAACAAACGGAGGAGACGCAAAAACAGAAGGGTGGACCGAGGCGGATCGGAACAAGTGTTCTTTGACTGTGTGCATGTAAAAACACGTTTTGAACTTTCAAATTATTGTCTTCTTCGACATCATTCACAGTCCATTTCATTCGTAGTTTTTAAGCTTCACTTTGAATCGAATAAGAAATGAACACTCACCAGTAATAAAGCAATGACATATTTGTAAGAAGTATTCGTTCACATTAATATATTCAGAAATACGGGTCGATGGGTAATTTAAGAGGAGATTTGCTCAACATAGTAAATATTAAATGTCACATAACTACCAAGACAATACCTAGTTTACTAATGTCCGAGGTGGGATGTATGTCAGTTTTCTTCGTGGCTGATGCTAAGCAATATACTTAATTTAATTTACACAGTATTTAGTGCTTAGTGGACTCACTACTTAAAAAACACCAATTAAACATATTTTTAAAATCATTTCATTTGTCCACAAAATGAATATGCTGGAACCGGTACTGCCCGAGCACACGTTGGCTGTGGCGGCAGGGAGAAGGTTCTAAAATTAGCACAACTAACATTACATTGTCGCCAGCATTATGTCGTAGAACCGATTCGCCCCGGTCTCCCCCAAGACAAACGGGCACAAAGTCGTCCATCACCCGCTGTCACCCGCGAAGTCACAACTTCACTCAATCACTTATCTATTTGAATACAATGCCTTCATTAGGAACACAAATTCCCAGCACAATAAATAATACTTAAGCTTTACATGAATGATTCGCTCACTTTAGAATATAATTCGACCGAAATCTACGTCGACAAACTAGGCTACGAGTGTGTTTGCGTAAAAGGAGTTCTGCCATTTCAACCACATGTCTCAGAGATTTAAGACACTTTCGTTAGATTCTTTTTTCGTCAGAATTAATTATAGCCTGTTTTTTTGACGAAAAACACTTTTTCGTCACACTCTGTTACAGTCAGAATAAATTATAGCCTATTATTTTTCTGACTAATGCGGAATCGAATATTACGAGTAGAAGGCGGTGTTTTATATTCGTAGACTGACAAATTTGAAATGGCCCAGTATCAATAGACTTTAGGATTTTTAGTTTGTTTATTTTGTCCATTTTGTTACCATTACCATTTCTCCAAGACTTACGGTAGCGAATTGGAAAGAACCAAAAATGATGAACATTTTGGGACATTTTTATACGTATACTGTTTTGTGGCAAACTTTGTTTCTTGTCCTTTCAAATGTGTATGTTGTAAAGTCAAGTATTGTGTGTCACAAATAAATATTTTTTCTTTTTTTCTTTGTTTCTTTCTTTCTATTAGAAAAAGAGTTTGTGATACTGAGTGAAAAATCGTAAAAAAATGCTATGTTAAAATTTGGCCCCTTATTCATAAACGTCTCCTAACTTAGCAAGCCGCTAAGTATTGTTTGTCCCTTTCGCGTTTATCAATATGACTATAAGACGGAAAGGGACAAACAGGGACGGAAAGGGGTTTATGAATAAGGGGGTTATTTTTGATTTCCGCTATAAGTTGGTATATAATATTATATCAGAATGTGCCACTAAAGCCTGTTGTCGTGAATGTCAATTAGGAAGTTTCGCAATATGGCGCTATTCTATAATGACAACGCGAGTAGCATTATTGCTTCTCGGCAGCGTTCCGCGAAATTATACATTCCGTAGTGCGAAGTAGCAAATTAATGTTTTCCTGGATTTGTATCATCCCAGTGGATGTTTATAGAAATACGATTATTAGAAATAAAACTAACTAACACACGAAAATGACGTAGGTTAAAAATATTACTATTTCACACAAAAGATATAACTAAACTATATGGAAAGAAAGAAAGAAAAAAACAAATATAAAAAAAATGTGCCACGAAATGGTCTCCAATTCAGCATAATTGCTGGCCTGTAAACAGTAATTCTGTGTAAATATGTATACGATTTCATCATCAGCCTATGATAGTCCACTGCTGGACGTAGGCCTCTCCTATTAACTATGCGTATTTGTATACAAACGCATTAGGAGGTAAATGCCCATAATCGCCACGATGGGCAAGCGGATTGTCGATCGCAGTAATGTGTCCACTATGATGACGCTGCTGCCATTATCAATCTTTTATATGACTTAAGTAGTATTCATTGTAACACAGCCAGATAAAAAATATGTACATTTATAGTACAGTGAACGAAACATGGTGGTTTACCACTTTATGACTTTATTACCACTTTACAGTGCAAAAGTGAGAAATAAAACTACAACGGGATATATTTTTAAACATTTCGATGTACCTATATTTTATACGATGAAATGTAGGCATATGAATCCACTGTAAATTCGATGCACGGCACTCTACGTCGTAGCATGTAGCACCGCGCGTAGCAACATTATTCCACTCTACGCTATCTGTAGCACCGTATTTGAACATGATCGCGTAGCATGAGTTCCAGAATATTGTTTTAATGTAAGACCAGTGGCCTATTTCACCATAATTACAAGTGTGACAATTGTAAATTATTACTGTTACTGACGTCACAGGCCTCCGGATACGGCTACCGCTTACTGTCGGACGGTCCATGTGCTTGTTTGCCACCAACATATAGTCTAAACCAAAATCAAAAGCGCGACGCAGACTGTCGTAACACCGCCATCTACCGACACTTGGCGCAAACACATCTCACGCGCAAATCGAGGCTGTTTGATCATGTGACACTGTGTAACTGATGCAAATAAACCACTTCCGTCGACACAGTTGACTGAACAATCTTGAACCTTACTGCGTCGTAATAAACACTATCAGTGGTCACTAGTTCTGTCAAAGGTCAGTTAATAAACACTCGTCACTGGACCTTTTCCAATTTGTTTGGCAAATACAGAGACCAGGAGAGCATGAGCGAATAGAGGCCATTGCAAACGCGTTGTTGATTCTGTATCACTTCGCATTTACCACGATACCCTTATCACGAGTGCAATAAGCTATATGCATTTCTCTGGCACGAATAATCAAATCGGTAACACTAGATGATTTCCACTGAGATGTTTCATGTAGCGTTTGATTCATGTAATCACTCTTACTTTTACATAGAAATAGAGTCCATTACAAAAATGAAAGCATGTGAGTGGTTATAAAACGTCGTGTACCAAGGACAAACAAAAACATACAATACTAGGATGTTAAAAGCGATGATGGTATGTACACCTAAGACATATATCATACATTAGCAAAGTTGTTTTAGTTATTAAATTTTATATGATAGCAATGAAGTTTACGCAGTAGGTTCAAAAATATCAGTCAACATACAAAGTAACAAACAATGTCAGACTTAACCATTCGAAAACCAGCCAAAACTTACTAAATGAAAGAAAACGACTATTGTTTGGTGTTGTTTTTTCATGCGAGTGTGACAAAGAACTTGTATTATGTATGTACGCAGTAAAAGAAAGTAGCTCGTAGTAAGAGCACTAAATGCAACGGAAAGCGGATGCATCATCATCCGGATGGTGCACTCGAGAACTTGCATAGCTCGTGCAATTTCTATTTCAAGTTATAATTAATTGGGAGCATTCCACAGCCTGTCCCGTAGAAACGCGTGTATTTTCCGATAATTTGAGTTTTCTTTCGAGTTATTAGTTAATATATATTTATTTGAGCAATTTTTGACTCCTCTGGTCACGAAAGAGAACTTCGATAAATCCACAATTTTGAGAAAAACCGTTTTTATTTGGGACACATCAAATCCGATTCGTAGTCCAGGTTATTCTATTTTATGTTATGTTGCTCAATATTAAGTATTTAAAATATTCGAATCAAAATTCAAAATTGAACCGCAACGCAACGGTAGGTACTTGTGTTACTCCTGAAAATATAACTTTTATTTTACAAGTAAACTGATATATTCAAAAACTACATTGAAAAATCTAGCTAAAAATTGTTTGTAATAGCGACCATCAATGTACAGTCAAGAGCATAAATATACATACACTTTTTTACTTATGACCGGAGCAAAAGGTCTTAAATTATATTATGCCCTTGACTATACAGTTAAGTGTTGTTCTTAGTAAAAGATGGCGCCCACATATTCTCTCTGTACTTGTTTGTCCAGAAACTCCTCGCGTTTCAGCAGTGTTGAGCAACTTACCTGAAACAAAGCAAAGCTGGGTTAGTTACTGAGAAACTGAACAGGGTGCACGAAACCTGCATAAAGGTAAGACAAATAAGGCAACGTTTCAAGAAATTGGTCACTATCTTCGATAATTGCTACAATGCTTCGATGGGTCTATACTCTGTTTGGTTTGGTGTTTAAAAAAAGGTAAACAATTTTGCAGTATCTTTTTATTGAAAGTGCATATAAAAATCCAAACAAGGTACTTAATTAATCAAAAACAATGAAGAGTTTTTTTTGTAGAGATGGGCGAGTCTGTAGCCATATAACTTCTTCTCTTCTTTGCCTAGCCTTATCCCATTTCATTTGGGGTCGGCTTTTCTTGTGTAGCCATATAACGATTCCGTTTTATCGTAACTCGTCGCTGCTGTCACGTTCTAAGTGGTATGTAAATGCGAGACGCATGGCGCGATAAAACAATAACCGCCGAACCAGCACACACGCACTGGTTCTCATAATGTTACCGAAGTATTCCGTTTTTAGTATATCCATCGTGGAAACCGCAATTTTCAAATCCGCCTATTTTTCATCAAACAAAGCGAGACTGTAGTTCTGTTATCATTTATTATATATCAGAATAAGCAACGGTCCATGAGAGAACTGTAACCGTACCATGAGTTGGAAAGTAAAGGATACGTTAGGTTTTACTCAAAGAAGTCAATGTATTCTTTATTCAACTAGGCCCAGCAATGACCGCTTTTGAATCGTTAATCTTTAACTTGGCAGAATTTAAAAAAAATCGTGCGTTCTAGCCTCCTCGCCCCTGAGTAGAGCAAAAAATATGTCTTTAAAATCTGTCTTAAAAAGTGGGTCAACAAGTATATAACTTAGTGCTAAGCTAAGGGTTAAATTATGAGAGAAAAAAAGTATTTCCGGTTCTAACGCTACACCACTGTTCCTGAGAAGAATCCGGCAAGAAACTCAGCGTGACTTATTTTTTCTAATAATAATATTATAACTCGGCTGCCCTATGCAGAAATCAAGTATCTGTGTTTTGTCAAATTTTACAGGAGAGCGAAAAAACGTTTTTTTAGACTTTTCTTGATTGCATGTTTACTAGTTACATTATAGCTTTTATAATAGCCGTTTTTTATTATGCAAGATATCATTAATAGTGTACTATATTTATTTTTTCAAAATTATGAGCACAATCATTTTAAAACGCAAAAACAGGTTTCTGCCTAGAATGCGATAGTATAATTTTAAAGCTTTTCTACAAAGAAACAAGTATCTGTTTATATTTTAGTGCTTTGGTAGGGTTCTTGTTGATAGGTTTATAAACACAAGCATGTTTTATACTACGTTTTAGATGCCTATAATTTAGTGTATGTCCTGCTTCTGTAAAATATATTATTTCAGTATTAATGCAGTAGGTATTGGAGTATTTCATAGAAATCAAGGTCCTGTTCTGTTTGAATGCAAGTTGTTTTGAAATTCATGGGTGTATGAGTTTTTTTCTGGAACAATGTATTTCCGACAAAAATACTTGAAAATTTAAATCAATTACTTAACTTGTAGGAAACTACTTACATACCTAACCAAAAAAGAACTTCAAACCCGACAGTCTATGGAGAATATCTGGACGCACGCGTGGAAGACGTAAAAATAAAAAAGTTATAGTTTTGTTCAATTAATCTGCAAATCAACTGTAAGAAACATCATACTTATATTATGTTTATGGCCTTATATTGATATGATAATGTATGCACTTAGCCTAAACTCTCTGGTTCTTGTCTGTGGTCATGATAACTTTTTAAAAAGTACTGTCAGGTTCTGGTTTTGGAGGGAGTTAGAAATAGGACTTTGGTAGTAATTATACTAAAAACAATTTATGTTATGTTAATTGTTATTAAACAAGAAAACCTACACTTCTTAGTTTGATTTCTATACAACATACAATATATATACATACACACATATATATATATATATATATATCTATATATATATATATATATATATATGCATGCATATTTTTACTTACTCCTGGTACAGAACATAAAGATAAAGGTATCCATATACATCAACCTTATTTAAACATCTGTACTAACTAGTTCACATTCCTCTATTCAATCAGATTGTGAATTTTCTTGTTGTGCATTCAAAATAGTTGCTAATTATTTGGCATTAAAGGCACTTACTTTCCAAAATCTCTTCTTTTTGCTGTTCTGACACCTCTACCTCTTGAGACATTGATTTGTAATGTTGTAATTCGTACACTATATATTTTTCTGTAAGAAGTCCACTACTTTATATTTATTCATTCAATTTTTTTTTATTAAATATAGTCCTATGTCCGTTTCTGAAGCAACCTTCCACCACGTTTTTCAAAAACAAACTCTTTAAAGTGTAATATTTATTATTTTTCATCACATTTAGCTAGTGGTAGAAACTACCCCAAATCGCGAATTTTACCCTAGTTATTATTTTCTAAACATATAGAAACTATCTGTTTTGCCCTATGGCGAGCATTTGAATAAAACTATTCTTTATATAAATCCTATTCTTTGCGTCTTTTCATTATTAATAATTTATACAGCCAGGAAAACACTTCAGTTATCAGATAATAAGCACTTAAATAACACTTTTCGTATACGACCTATGACTGACAAAAGTATGAAAAAACAGGTATCCATTAGTTTAATTTAAAAAAGGTACCACAGGACAATTTCCACCCGAAATTTAAATACTTAAATATAAATATAAGGTTTTGGTATCCTAATAAAATGAAAATTTATAAGCTAAAGTCAAGTAACTTAGCGATCTATATCAATATTTCTACGCTGAAGTCAAGTAACTTAGCGATCTATATCAATATTTCTACGCTGAAGTCAAGTTACTTAGCAATCTATATGAATTTCAAGTATCTTTCGCAAGATACTTGATTTCAAGATAGAATTAGGGTATATACTTGACTTTAGCGTAGAATACCCCATTGAAAAAAGATACTTGGATTTTTGAAAGTTCTGTAACTACAAAACTATTCAGTAGTAAAAAATAAATAAAATACTGAAAAATGTATTTTTAAATAGTGAATCCAATGATGTAAAAATTTTTTTTTTGATAAATTTCGAGATACTTGATTTCTGCGTAGGGCAGCCGAACTTCTTACAGCTAACACGCATTAATTAAAAACAAAACATAAAGATTTCATATAAACTCGACACGTAATGCATTCTATCGCGCTCGCACTGACATACTGGAGTGAGCGATGGCCTGCTTTACGTATCGAGCAAAAGCTAACGTTACCGATACCTAATTGAAAAGTCATGGTACGGCTCCTATATCCAGTAGCCAGCATGAGTTGTCAAGTAACGGATACTTTGGGTTTTACTCGATACTTAACAGGCCATCACGCTCGTTATTAAAGCACTACTTAACTTAGATCATTCAAAAGAGTTTGATGCTATCCCGATATGAATAAAGAATCATTTGACTTTGACATTGACTATCGTAACGAGTGCGAAGGTCTGGGGCCTAAAAGATCTCAAATCAAAATCTCAAAAGCTTGTAACTTGTACAGTCAAGTGCAAAAATAAGTATCGAAAGAATCCGCTCATAAATATGTTACGTACGACGTTCTTATTCCACAGAATTAGACTGCACTGGGACATATTTTTGAACATTTTTGACTTTTTGACTTTGACTGTACAAGTGGAAGTCTCTTTTTGACACTAATTAGATAAGAACTTCCGCTTGTTAAGTTACAAGCTTTCAAGGTATGGGCCACTGATTTATGTATTGAGTAAAACCGAACGTTACCGATACTAGCAAACTCATTGTACAGCTACTGTATCCTGACGTATGAGGCAATCTGGCTCAGATTCCAGTTGTATATATGGCGGTGTCAAACTCGAGCAGCGTTCATCTATTCTACCGACGGCGCTAAAAAGAAACAAAGCAACGAAATACTCCACTGCATGACGGCAGAAACAATTTATTCGTCACCCCAACTCAGTGGTTGCCTTAAGAGTCGACTAAGGGATTCAAACGTGATTTCATCATTCGTTGATAGAAGATTGATGACTGGCAGAGTCATCATAGTAGTAGACATATCTGCGATCGCCAATCCGCTTTCCCAGCGTGGCTATTATGGGCATTAACCCCTAATGCGCATCCGTAAGTATAGTTAATAGGAGAGGCATACGTCCAGTAGTGGACTAAGTTAGTCTGATGATGTATGATGTAAACGAAATACATAAAATCGATCGCTTTTTTTCGGTTAAAAGTATTAAGTGTAGATATGAAAACAAGCACGTTTGAGATTATGATTTGGTAGTTATGAATGTTATATCAGTCAGGTACTTCATATCTCATCCCCAACGTAACTGGCAATTCATGAACCTTATTACAACGACTTAAGACCCACAAAATATCAATAGTACATCGCTATAACACTAACACACTGACCCAGTGCCAATCCCAGATTTCTCATCCCGCACGAACCGTCTTCCAAACGCGACCTACATTCTCACAAAACCAGTATAAACCCACGGTTCGATCAAGTATCGTTACTACAGCTCAAGATATACTAGTTAGTACAATTCAATGAGTGCATACGTTTGTAAGCGGAGGGAATGTAAGGCTGGGCGATGAACGAATCAATACACAATCAAACTGTCGCCCGCAGAGCCGCAGATATCGTCGCATCTCATATCTACAGCAGTCAATTCATGGGAATAACGCCTTTCTGTCCCTCTAAATACGGGTATTTTTCCTATCAAGTCAGTGTTGCAGATAGGAGTTTGTGTAATTATAGCGGCGATATTTCGCGGGGAGGGGTATTTGATTTCGAGTAACGCTTTATTTGCTGTCTTTCGATTATGCTAGCCTGGTATTATGGGATGTAGTAATGTAGGCAACGACAAGATTTCGCTACAGCAGCATCTCTCTCACATTGCGTGGTTATGAACAAGTAACTTGGGTCACCATCCCCATTAAAATATATCTGTCAGATAAATGTTGGCTGTCCTTAATCATAAAGGTCGCGCAGGAGACGTAAAAATTAAAAAAGAAAGCTCCTCTATGGTATACTGTTCATCAGAAATGACATTTAAAATTAGGTTGACAGCCATGTATTTCATCAAGTCTTGTATACACGAGGTGTCTTGAAATGCAAAAAACGCACTTCATGTAAACCCGAATGCGTTTATAGGGAATAGACAATATAGACTTATCTTGACATATGTTAGGTAGGGGCTTAAAGGTGTATTCACGACCATGTAAATGACAAATAAAAGTACGGGAGTAGAAAAAAAAATAACGCGTTCGACTTTTCTTTCAAAAAACCTTGCCCGCAGACCGACGTTTTCAAACATTTTAATAAATTAAAACTCCTTCACAATTCCACAGAAAATGAGAACGAATATTACACAAATACAAATTTCCATCTCTCATTAGGGGTAGAGTTTTCCGAACGCCACCGTAGAGAGAGGCAGCGAACCTATTGCTTGCTCTATCCCCTCCCCCACCCCTCAGTCATCGGGGAAACAGCGGCTGTTTGTAAACAAGGGTACGGAATCAATCGCCGGAAGACAGCAAATGACGTTTATTTATACTCGTCCGGAACTTGCCGTATTAAATTGTTATTGACGTGCACGATGGCTAACTTCTGTTACGATCTAATTTTAAGCTGTTCGTAAATAGAAACTTGAGGTGTGAATTACTTTGATTTCATTGATGGAGAAAACAAAGTCGATCAGATATTCAACTCCTGTTTTATGACAAAGCTGAGACGAACAATGTGAGTGAGACTACACTTTCAAAGTGAGCTTTGTTATTAAAAGGTTAAATTGGTTATTAAAAACAAAGCATATCAATTATCATTAAGGTCCGAATTATAATTATCATATAATTACTCGTATATTATATATATCGTATCATATAAATAAGAGGAATTATTTAACAAAATAGACATAACGTGCAAAGGTCTGCTTTTATTTATTTGTTTATTTAACCTTTATTGCACAAGAGAAACAAGATTATTTTACAAAAGGCGAATTTAATGCTAAAAAACATTCTCTACCAGTCAACCTTCAGGCAAAGCAGATAAGCTGTGGGCAATGCAACAAAAGCTTATATTACTTATGTGTGAGTAATACATCAAACATTTTAGGTTACAGTATACTTAATACGCAAATAATAATAATAAATCTAATTTTCATGACCTGAGATATTTGAAATCATGTTAATTTGCTTTAGATTATAAATTATAATCTAATTAAATTATAGGCTAACTCAAATAGACTGCGCATTGGTAGTAACGTGTTTAGAATTACAATCGCGAGTACAGTTTGATAAACGTGAATGACAAATGTTAGTGGTTGCGTTCTCATGTCATAGATCGAAATAAATAAATATCATGAGATAATCGGAAGTCGTAACACTCATCAACCTAGTCCCACTTTAAGCTCAATCAAGGCTTGTGTTGTAGATAGATAACAAGCGATGGTTTAGAAATATTTATTTATTTTTATTTATCTAAAATCACTTCAAGGCTAATTGCATTAACACTCACATGGAGAGCCGCGTACGGGTTATCTGCCGCCAAAGTTGTCGCATGTTTACATTTTATACATAAAATGTGAAAATGTGTATATGCAACCAACCAGCAGGCTGCCAGCTCTCGATGTTCTATTTTCCTTGCAATAAGGTTCATGAAAGCCGTATGAATAAGTATACAAAAATTTAACAAATATACACATATTAGATATTTAAATACCTACATATAAAACAACCGCGACGAAGCCGCGAATAGGTATTGGTGATAAGCTCACGAATAAATGCCCCGGGATTTGAGCTCTAGGTCACTTAATTACTGTGCACATGATTTTGAGTGGTCTTATATCCACTTGACAGCAGTCGGCGAGATCATTTCCCCCTCAGCCGTCCGGCTTTTGAAATAGTATTTAAATTAGATAGTTAAGACTTCCGCGTTCAGGAAGGAATTTATTGAATACCATGCTATCGTGGTAATGCCAAGTGATTACGTATATGCCCCATCTATTAGTAAGTGATCCGTGTGTTCTAACTTGTGCCGCTATTTCATCTTGTATAATATTTAGGTTAAGTAAATACGAGTAGATAATAATAGACATATGTAACACATAACTTAGTAGATCAGGTGGTGGTAGGTGGCGATTAAAAACACAAAGGATAAAGGTTAGGCTCCAGATATGATATATATATATTACTCCACAAAATGGTATTTAAGGACAGCATAAATTGCTAAATGAAGCTACAAAACATTATATTGCTCATTTTTGGGCCGTTCGTTAAGACCGAAACTGAATGCCTCATATTCCATTCGTCTCGCTAACCACAAACTTGACATATCGAAAAATAAATAGTCTACGTCTAGTCCACTAACAAAGGATCTTGACAAAAGTTTTCGTTTGCGTTCAGTTTACAACTGATCCAAGATGGCCATCTAGCAAGCACGAAAGAGAGCGTAAACAGTGACTTTGCTGTCCACATCGTTTTTGTTAGACGTCCTGTGTAAAGGGCATAAATTTACACAATTTTCTACCTTATATCAATGGCGTAACTTACAGAAAATATAGGGCCATTCCATATGAAATCATCAAATGAGGTGCGCTGCATGCTTTCCGATTTGTATGGAAAAAATCATGGATGATAATATAGGTATGCTTTACATGAAACCGTAGTTGTTTAATTTTTAAACAGCCTAACAGCCAGATAACATAGGTCTGAAGTTTAAAAATAAGCGATTTTTGAGGTCGATGAAAATTGCTTTAACTTTTTTTTAATGTGTGAAACTGAATTTTATTATATGTTAATTTACTATTTAATATGTGTACTTGTACATGTATGTATTACAGTATGTATATTTCTGTTACTTATTGTATGACAAACTTCTAAAACTGCATGTTATTTTGCTAATGTTCAGTGATGTTCAGTAGCTTTTATTGGATTGCTCGCTTGGTCTAGACAGGTATTTTTTTTTTAATTAACAAGCTCAAACAGTCTTTAAATGAAAACTTTAACAATATTTTTGAATTTAGTTCTTCTAACTTAAAAAAACAGTAAATTACAAAACCATTTTTGTAGAATTTGCTTTTTATGACGTTAAAAAAAACCATGTTTGGCAAAGTTTAAAGATCTGAAAAGTACACAGAAGAGAAGAACTTACTTTGTTCTTTGTAAATCATCTTTATTTATATTGTGTTATTGATTTTTGAAAGAGATATGATTTTTTGAAATCTACAAGTTAGCAAGAAGTTTCAAAGTAGTTGTTTAAGTTAATTTTTTTTTTATCACGGACAACATTTATAAATGTAATAAACAACAAAATGATGATTGTTGATTCCCTCGTTTACTATGTACAGTCAACCAAAAAAGTGGTACACCACTTTCTTGATGGTAAGTATGAAAATGCTAGTGGCACATCTTATAATACGTCTGAAACAGGGTACTTATAGGTTTTATTACACATGCCTACTGTCTTTAGATAAGAGTAATGATGTTGATTCAATAATGCGATAACAATAGAAAATACCAGGTCGTATCATAATTTTGTGTCAGTTTCAAACGGCACCTTACGAGCCGGAAGATATTCCTACTACAAAAATATTAATGTCGTAAAGGTAGTCAGGTAATAATAATATTTTACACACACACACACGCACATATTATACATTACATATTTGTGACAAGCTTTTTTGCTGACTTTTGCATGATATGAACATGAATTCGTAAATCGTGCATTAACACAAGGGTCATACCTACACACTGACATACTTAATTACGTACATCGCAGCTTAAATAAAGGTTCTTCTTGTTGTTAATGAGTAATAAAAAATAGTTATGAATAATTTAATGTGTTTTATTTAAAATAGTGAAGTCATAGAGCGCCGGAAAATAGTCGTAAAAAGTTCCGAAAAATGGACATTAAAAAAAATCATAATTCTCACAGAAATCGAAAACACAAACCAAATTTATCGGATTTCTATAGAATAGAGTTGGTACTATCTTTTGTATAACTTTTTGGAATTTTTTATATTGCCAAACATGATGAAATTTGAAGTCAAAGTTGAGCAATTTCGTAAAACGGCCAACTTTACCATTCTTTTTTTCAGCTAAATGAAAAGTTTGTGATCAAACCCTCAGTTATTTTATGAGAGCAATACTTGTACTATACAGTTAAAAAATATTAATTTCCTAAGCCCAGTAGACATGCTGCAAAATCCAATAGAATATGGGCGGAATTTGAAAATATTCACAAAACTTTCAACATTTATGATGGAATAAGTAAAATAGCTTGATGCATATTGATAATAACATTTTAAAGTACGTTTACTAGAGAATCAGAAAAAATATATAAAAAATGTATATTAGTTACCGAAACAAATTAACATCGCTTCTCGTGGAACCTCAAAAACACGTAAATTGAAACTTAAAGCGGGCCCCATCTGGATGAGCAGCAAGTAAAAAAAAAAGTATTGACGGTGTACGTACAACTTACTTAAGACTATCATCCTTGATTTTTTTCAAACTGTTTAAAAATCAGTCAGCGCGGAATTAAATCAGAATCTGATGATTTCATATGGAATGGCCCTATACATATTTATGCCTCAACTGCACATGGCATGGAGGCGTAGGCGGCGATTCGCAGCGAGCTACCAGGACCACATAAATACCGAAGTGTCAATGCAGCGGTCACCTACTAAATCTCCGAGATAACCTCACATTATGGATGGGTAATGATGCTTCACATTCTGCGGTCTATTGTTCTCACACAATGGTCTAGACGGTTCGTTGAAATTTGTTGAAGTGCTATTTTTTCAACTCGTTTATTAAATTACACTTCTACGCCCACATACTCCGATTTTCTTTGTCATCAAAATCTTGTGCAACTGTTCTCTCCCATTATATATCTTCATCTGATGAGGATTGCGATTAGGCATTGCAAATAAAATTATTCGAAAGATAAAATTACCTTTATCCTTTTTTAAAATTAATGAGGAAAAAGGACAGAGATAATAATATTGATCTCACTGATAACTAGCTATTGAAAATAGACCTTAACGAATGTCCCTTTGTTTTTCTGAACTATAAATGTGTCATTCTCACTATTCACGACTGAAAACGGCCCGCCTGTATCGTGCATTGAAATTATGTCCCTTGTATACCGTAAAATATGCTTCTACATGTTCTTTTGTGTAGGGGAATTCGCGAAGTACTTTTTTATTATTGATATCTGTGTTCATTACACGTTACGAGTTACATTCATTACTCGTATTTTACAATTTTATAAGTAAAATAAACATTGTTTTCCTGTCTCCACGACTAATACAATAATAATGTTACTGTAGGTACTTCTTGGCTATCAGGCATAGACAATTAATACATTATTCTATCGGTTTTTATTTATTATTAACCTACTTCCTCTTCAAGGGGTACACATCAATTTTGAGTTGTTTGACCGTCCATTTTTAGGAAGTCAATTAAATTTCAAGTTGATTGACTTGATCAACCGTTAGCTAACCTGCCTTATAAGAAGAAAGAATCATATTGGATAACTTTTTTCTTTTGATTTTCTAATTAATTGTCATAATTAAAATTGCCATTAAAATAAGAAGAAAAGGCTTATAAAGCATTAAAGTTCTCAAGTGGAGTCTGTTGGTTCAAGAAGAACTTGTCTTCGCTTTATATCTGAGTTCTTTTTATGTTTTGATGCTTTTATGGGCAGACAAATAAACAATTTCTTAAGTAAGCAAAGTCAACGCATTTAATTTGCAGCTTCACATTTTAGAATAAGTAACAGCCATGCGTATGGACGCATTAGGAGGTAAACACCTGTAATAACCACGCTGGACAAGCGGATTGGCAATAACTATAGTGTGTCCACTATGATAATGCTGCTGGCTAACATCAATAAATGAATGGCCAGTGCCACTTCAATTCTTTAGTCAACACATAAAACACCTACGCATCAGCAAGCGGGAGTAACAATGAGCACTTGGGCAGGCCACATTGCACGCAGAGCAGATAATGAATATTTTTTATTAATATTAAGAGCCTGTACTGTCCCACAGCAGGGCAAAGGCCTCCCTCAAATTCTTCCACGTATCCCTATCTCCTGAAGTCTCCCACCAGTCCTTGTCAAAGGGGTCAAGCTCGTCACGCCATCTCTGGCGCGGTCTACCGCGACGCCTTACAAGTTGTGGCACCCAACGTGTGGTTAGCTTAGCTCACAGGTTATCCGGCATCTGACAGACGTGTCCCGCCTAGTCCCATTTAATAAATAAATCAATAATAATAAATATTTTTGGACATCCTCACACAATAGATGTTAGATGGCCGATGGGGTCGAGTGGAGACCACTGTTTGGCAAACGCAGTATAGGACGTCTACCCACGAGATCGAAAGACGATCTCATGAAGATTGCCGGCATACGCTGGATGCAGGTCGCATCCAACGGGTGTATGTAGAGGTCCAAAGGCAGCAGTGGACATCTTATGGCCGAAATGATGATTAAGACAAGACACCCACGGAAAGAGTTGGGGGTGATGAGAAATAACCACCCGCTTTCAATTAATAAGCATGTTTAAAACAACTCATTGTTTCCCCATTTCTTAAACAGAAAATTCATCGTCTCCGCAGGGGCATGTTTTATTCATACCCTAAGTAAGAATACCCGAAACACCGATTTGGCTGGAGTCCATTAAAATCTCTCTGGAGTGAATTTAAATAGCAGTGGGCTGTTACGATATCGGTGACACCATTGTTTTGTTTCTCACAAAACCCCCTTATTAATTTCTTAAAGTGCCTTCTGATATAAATTAGCTATCTCTTTTTGTTGCTTGTGAATCCCCCTGCACGAAAAATACGAATCTGTTAAGTGCATCCCCGGCATATTTCGCTTTTTTCGTTTTCTTTTTAATAATAAACAAGCATGATTTTATTTTAACGTCAAACGGGTCTTAAACGCGCATACTTACTTTTAATATAATACTGTCGTTGAAGCAAGATTTT
Source organism: Thaumatotibia leucotreta (assembly GCA_025490895.1). Taxonomy (NCBI): domain Eukaryota; kingdom Metazoa; phylum Arthropoda; class Insecta; order Lepidoptera; family Tortricidae; genus Thaumatotibia; species Thaumatotibia leucotreta. The sequence continues at coordinate 26,106 of JALPQI010008530.1, forward strand.
AAGTTAACGGACATTAACATTATTAGTATGCTTAATAACTGGGTGTTTATAATATCGGCATTATTACAAATGTCATCTCCACGGAGTAACTGACTTGCTGCTGTTTCGTAAAATATTTGCTTATAAGAAAATTTCGTTTATAACTTTGATAATTACTTAATTTTGTTTTCGGTTACCGCAATAGTTATTTATGAAATAAAACTATGGAATACTGATTACATTGCGTAAATGAATTATACCTACTGTTCGTCAGTAAAAACTTGCATTATTTCATAATCACGTACTTTCAGAACACAATCTTGATCTTATCAACAACTGAAAACGTTTTCACATATTTTTTTAGTTAAACTTATTGATAATAATTAGTATTAAAGTAAAAATGAACTAACGAACGTGTTTCACAATATGTGGTCAAAGACGTGAAATTCTATAGGAAGTCAGGCATATTTGTTTACAATTTTTTGTTTTCTACTGACTAACAGTATACATCCTGACGTTTCGAGTCATTAACAGCTTTCGTGATCCATAAGTGACCCTGTGAGACAAAGGTACTTTCAGTTTTACCTTTCAAAGTTACGTGTCTTAAGGCATTAACCTAGAAAACGTAGGTGGTAAAGGTACTTTTCATCACACCTGTTCGGTAAGTGCGCCAATTCGCTGCGGTGATGCGAGCCGTAGGTGCGTCATTACGTCATAGTAGGCCGTTAAGGATTTTCATACAACATTACGTCGCACTAGCGCGGTCCGGCGCACGCCGCGCCGAGATTTCTTTTATGAAAATTATGAAACTAAGTCATCCCTGATTTAGACCATTTTAGAGTAGTTTTGTGAAAATATATTGTTTAATTTACTTTTTTGCATCACAGGTGTGATGAAAAACATTGTGTGTACCACGGGCGGTACATACATCGTCATCGTCAGCCTATGATAGTCCACTGCTGGACGTAGGCCTCTCCTATTAACTATGCGTATGGACGCATTAGGAGGTAAATGCCCATAATCGCCTCGCTGGGCAAGCGGATTGGCGATCGCAGTAATGTGTCCACTATGATGACGCTGCTGCCCATCATCTATTTTTTATCAAATAATGGTCAGTAACACTACAATCCCTTAGTCGACTCTTACGACACCCGCAGGAGGAAATGGGGTGGTGACAAATGTATTCTTACTGCCGTCACCACACGGCCAGCACCACCACATAAACTTCCAAAACATTTCATAAACAAGATAACTCTAATAAAATCCGAAAACATTTTTAGCGAAAGAATTTTAATTAAAAACCAACCATTATGTCCTGTAAATGGCTTTTTAGTATCTTTTTGGCGTTTTACGAGGGAATTGTAATAAAACAACCGTCGTTATCAATTTTCTCCGATATATTTTAATTTTGGTAATGGCTCGCGCGATCTCGTAAATTGTACGAGACGCCGTCAAAAAAGGTTTTATTAATTTTGTTACATGAGAGATAGTAGGGGTTTTATCATTAAATATGTAAGGGAGAACCATGGAGCGAGCGCTCAAATATTCAGAAGGAGTACACCCCACTCATTTAGATAAATAAATATGACGTAAAAACACAGACACCCATATTGCAAGAGGCATGTTGGAAATAAAGATACTTTATAGTGCTCTTTTTATGTCGCTTTGTGATATATATGCAAAAGCAGACATGCTGTGACATGCTGCCAAAATATTCATATAATTTTGTAGAAATAGAAACCGTATTCTTAGGGGATCTGTTATTATTTCGTCATACATTTTTGCAGATTCATGCAGTTGGCAGCAGGGATTGGATACCGGTTTTTTCACCACACAAAAGAACGGTTCGAATTCCGTTCTTTTTTGTTCTTCGGTATATTTTGTTTTTGTTTATGGAGTACCTAATTCAAAAATACGATGTTAATAATTACATAAAATGTTGAGTACTACATAAAGAGTGCAAAACATTTTAAGATATTGAGCTATTTCGACGTTTTTCTAAAAAACCGGTTCCGATCCCTGGTTGGCAGATCACAATTCGACTGTTTCTTTTTCATATCACTGATATTCTTAGAATCGTAAACCGATTTTCATATAACCTCGAGATGGTCCCGTTGGCACCAAGTCGGGGTCTGATGATGGGATCTCGGAGAAATCGGTTGACGACGGTTTTTTTTATTCGTGATTTTTGTAAAAACCAGTGTCCAGCCAATCCTGTACGTAAGGTTTCAACGCGGACAGACCCATAGATCTCTCAACTGAGACAAATCTCGAGAAAATGGTCATACATTTATGACAGTTAATATATAATTTCTCGGTAATATTGGTTTACGAAAATGTATTGAAACCAAACATTACCTACCGTGACAATCAGCTATGCTATTATCTTATTCACACATTCCACGCTGCGTTCGTCAACGAGCTCGACGTCGATACAGCCTTGTCTAAAATCCTAGCTGTTTTATTTGACATTAGGAATCGAGGCTGTGAGCGAGGTTGTGGGCGAGTTCGTCGCTGTTTTTCGTTAGAGAATACGAAGTTCGTACATTAAACGTCAAACTCTCGACGCAGTGTAGTTCCAGCTTACGCCGCATTCGTCGCCGAGCACTAGTGTCGTTTAAAGTACATTAGTGAATACCATTTTTAGGCTCGACGCTGCCGCAGCGCTGACACAGCGCTGACAGCAAGGCGGTTTCCTTAGTGAATAACACTGCAGTAGACGATATGATTCAGATTTCAAGAGACAACGACCAAAATGAGGCTCAAGGGTTTGTAAATAAACTGTACATATTTAAGGCCTAAATAAAAACAGAAATCACGATCGCGTCATTTGTTTTGCGAAAGTTAGTCATACAAACTATGCGGTATACTCTGTGTAACAACCTTTGGCAGTAGAAAAGGCGGCGGGTGAATATCTGAGCGTTTCAACCGCCTAATTTTAACGCTCAGATATTCACCCCGGCATATGTAAAGTGTAGCTGCGTATTGTTGATCGCGCATATTTTTTTTTATTTTGTGCCCTTTTTCACTGCCAAAAGTTGTTACACAAAATTTAACACGTTCCCTGTGCAAGTGTGCATGCATCACATGTGATGCATTTGAAGGTATTGATAATACGTGAATTCAGCGTATATGATGCACGAGCTTATTTATAGGGATAATTGGAAATGTGCACGTATGAGCTAAGCTACGTTAATGTACCCGCACGTATCAGCTGTAAAAAGTGACAATTTGATAAAATTAGGTATTGGCGGACTTTTAATACTGTCGCCAGGTTATGCTTGAAATTTTGTGCGAGAATTTGCACGTGAGAGGTGACACTATCGATTTTAGCTGCACATGGAACGTGTTAACTTTGTAACACAAAAATTATGACGTTAAAATTGTGTTCATTAAAGGTGTTAAGTTTATTTCTGCAATCGACCCTCATTAACACAAAAAAAATTATGTCAAAATAACATAATATTTTTAACTTATTTTGACATCAAGAATGCATTAGTTAACTTGGAACATTAATTATATCCCGACGTTCGGAAACTCTTTACAGCGTACATGGTCAACGAGAGTTTAATTATATTTTACTCGTACTTTCCAGGAAGCTTCAAATTTAGAACCTCTCGTATACGTTTAAATATGAAACCACGCGTAGCAGGCCCGGTATGGCAAATTTAAACCACTCTTTATGTTATAATTGTTATAAAGTAGTATAATTAAATTAAGTGGCACTCATGTGAGGCCCTTTGCCTTCTCATCGTCGTCCCAAAATGACGGGCAAACTTATCCTGTGATGACTGGCAAGTGGCAAGTCAAATAGGAACCCTTTTTGTTATTTAGTTGAAAGTGTTGACACGGAAGCCATTGACGATTGCTTGTGATGAAAGTTATGAATATGATCGAAAAAAAACAGCATTGTTTTTTTTCTAAATATTGCTATTATTGTACTCACAATCAAGAGTTATTTTAAACCTATTGTTAAAGCCTGGTAACACTAACACCGTTGACCATTCCTGTATTAAGCACATGATTGGCGCGACATAATCTCGCCGCGAGATAGTCTATCCGACCCTCTTTTGTAAATATAGCTAGTGAAGGATGGGAGCTCTATCTCGGGGCGACATACTCTCGCATAGTGATGTGCCGTTACCGTAAATTACGAGAACAAAGAGAACTATCGGGTAACTTTCTCGGTAAAGTTCTCCGGGCGGGTAATTATGGAGAAAGTGTTTTAAGTTATTACTTTTTTCATATTTTTTTTCCAGAATAGTACTTAATTTAGTAATAATAATCTGACCTGACCTTAAATAAACATGTGACTAGTGGAACTAGTTTATTACCAAAATTACGGTAAATTACCGGCGTAAATTACGGAGAACGTTCTCCGCGAATTTTCTCCAGAGAATTTTTACAACGCAAAATGGTATTTTTTTGTTATACAGGGTGTTTTTTTTCGACCGTTCAAATTCTACGTAGTGAATGTGTAGGTCATACTGACCAACTTTTACTATGGGGACAAAGTCGAAATCGCGAAAAAAAAATCAGCTGTTTCATACATTTCGGCCGGCGTAATGCCGCCAATTTGTATGAAACAGCTGATTTTTTTTTTCGCGATTTCGACTTTGTCCCCATAGTAAAAGTTGGTGAGTATGACCTACACATTCACTACGTAGAATTTGAATGGTCGAAAAAAAAACACCCTGTATAAATTAAACATTTTGATAAAATGGGCAATAATGGTTCATAATAATGCTTGCAGTATATGTATACATAAAATAAAATTAAAAACAGCGTTTTTCGTATGAATAAAATAATTAAATTCCACGAAATCATTAAGAAACAGAATACTTACCGTGAAATTATATCTTGCAAGTTTCTTAAATAAATAGTTTCATAAAAAAATAACAAGGACAATAAAAAAACGTTATAATTAAATGGTTTTTATACATTTACTATGGAAAATAAGCAGTGATCGGATTAGGTAGTGCCATTTCACGGGAACTCGGTGCGTAAGCTTAGTATGGATATACCTTTTAACCCCGGGATTTTGCATGAAAGTTCTAAGTCTACGTTTTGTCATCAAAAGAAATAGATTAGAAATAATTATATAGAAACTATTACAATTTTAAAGAAAGGAAGGAATAAACGATCTAAAATATAATCTGTACAGGTCAACGGCAAGAATTCACTTTTTGACTTTAAGACGTGTAAATTATTTACCTCTGTTTTTTGTATGTAGGCAATTAGTTGTTTTGTAATTAAAATAATAATTTTAAATAATGTTGATCTAATACATATACATTACCAGCCAATAATATATCGAATTTAGATTATTTTCAGTAGAACTTTTGTTTATAATTGTAAGTGGTTTCCACACTTTCCACCCTACGAATATAGCGAGTATAGGCACAGGTCTTTGTGCCAGCGATGGTAAAACTTGGCATCATATAGTCGTTTTTTCATGAAGATTTTGTGAAAAGCATAGATTTAGTAGTAAAATTATTTTTTGTTTTACTGCAGCTTTTTAGCAATATGCTGTGTCTCCCATTTTTATTAACAATAGGTACTTAATTGCAATATTTATCGTTAATTTCTGCAAAAGTACCAAAATAATATGATATCTACATGCGAACATGTGCCGCATACGCTATGTACAGTCAGGGAATTTAATTTCCTACCCATTTCGTAGAAATGTTGTTAGGCATTCACGATGCATTAAGGTCGAAATTTTAATTTTAGTATTGATGTGTCAATACCCATTATTTGTCAGTGTCACTGCATGTCACATAGAACCTCTTTACGAAGTTATTTACTTTTCTAATAAATAATTAGAAAATTGTGAAATAATTTTCAAAAGCGAAATTATTGTGAGCGCAAATGTTAGAGTTACACCAGGAAGGAGTAGGAATTCATGAAATAACACGTTGGTTAAATGTGATTAGGAACACTGCTCGGCGGGTACGGCGATACAATGCTGAAATTGCTGAAGGAAACCTTATTGATCAAAGGCAAAATAACCATCGCCCGCTAGCATTAGCCGAAGACCAACGCCGATTAATTCGACGTCAATATAATTTGGATGGCTCTTCGACAACAGGACGGTTTGCAGAAATGTTTGACGTTCACCCTAGAACAATAAGGAATTGCCTACATGCAATGGATTTTCATCACAGGCGGCCTGCGAAAAAAAATGCATTGACCGAGGCTCATAAAGCAGCGTGACATCACTTCGCCCGTCAGTAATTAAATCTTGACTAGACATCTACAGCATTTTCCAGGTCTCAAACCGGAAGATTACATTTGTGGCGTGGTCATTCGCGATCTTGGTGGATACACGTGTTTTTAATTGAATAGACTATTGTGTTAATTTGTTGCGTTGAAAACTTATTTTTTTTTAATAAATACCCTGGTCAAGTGATTGATTAAATAAGGTTGAATGAGATAAAATAGTGTTCTTGTTATGAATAATATATGTTCTGAATAAAGAACGTCCGTTATGGTTTTATTGAATTATCACTTTAGTCAATTATGTTAGTTTATCGACAGAAACATATTGCTTTCAGCCTATATATCGGCACCAGCGGCCCTACCGCGAACTTTGAAATCCGCAAATTTCGAGAATTTGTCTCTCACTCTCTAATGACGCCTTCGTTAGAGTGACAGAGAAAAATGATCGATATTTACGAATTTCGTAGTTCGCGGTAGTAGACCAATGTCTGGATTCGTCGACAATCAAAAATTTAAACTTTGATTCCGAGTTCCCGATTCATTCAAATATAGCAAGACTGAAAGCGATAGAAATATATTTTGTTAGATTTTCGATTACTGTCATCCATTTTTAACAGTGCCTTGACGTTTTACAGTTCCCCATGTCAACGTTCTTATTCATATCAGTTGCCTAGTAACACAAACGAATGCGTCTGATATGTCAAAGTAACGTTGTGCTTAGTAGATAGCTCTTATGATGACTGTTTGCTATACGATATTGATCCTTAGGTGGGTAGGAATTTAAATTCCCCGACTGTACCTACGTTCATAAAAATAGTCACGAATGTGTTATATTTTTCGCCGGTGATGTATGTTGATGTTTGGTTTAAAAGTATTGCTGAAAAAATAATATACGTATTTATAATGATAAAATCTTTTTTATCTAATTTAGGTCAATAATAGTTATTATGAAAAAAAAACGAGCCCGGAAATCCTAAGTCTTATCCATGTTATGCTTAATGTTTAAGGTCATTCACCCGAAATGGCACTACCTATTCCGATCACTGAAAATAAGAGAAACTTTAATTATAATGTCTGTCACGCAATTTTTTCCTCCCATGCTAAATGACAATAAAACTGTATCATCATCATCATCTTGGCCATAAGACGTCCACTGCTGAACATAAGCCTCCCCTCTGGACCTCCACATGTACCGGTTAGATGCGACCTGCATACGGTAAAGTCGTCTGTCCATCATGTGGGTGGACGTCCTACGCTGCGTTTGCCTAGCCGTGGTGGAGACCACTCGAGCACTTTTCGCTCTGCGTGCAATGTGGCCTGCCCATTGCCACTTCAGCTTGCTAATTCGCAGGGCTATGTCAGTCAGTGACTTTAGTTCGCCTACAGATCTCCTCATTTCTGATTCGATCATGCAGAGAAACTCCGAGCATAGCCCTCTCCATAGCGACTTTGAGTTTAGAGATGAGGCCGATGGCGAAGGACCACGTTTCGGCGCCGTAAGTCATAACTGGTAACACACATTGATTGTAGACTTTCGTCTTAAGGCACTGAGGTATGTCGGACGAAAAGACATCACGTAGTTTCCTGAACGCTGCCCAACCGAGTTGGATTCGGCGGTTGACCTCTTTCTGGAAGTTGGGCCTACCTAATTGGACTACTTGTCCTAGGTAGATGTAAGAGTCAACAACTTCGAATGTGAGTGATGTTTTCGCCGTTCACATTGATGCCAAGTCCTTGCCATTCCAGGAGCTTAAAGGCATCTTACATTGCGGCAGTAAACAGTTTCGGAGATATAACATCGCCCTGCCTTACGCCTCTTTGCAACGGAATTGTCTTCATAGTCTGCTCCTGTGCTCGGACCAACATTGTGGCGTTGCTATTCAAACACTTCAACACTTCGATGTACCAATAGTCAATGTGGCATCGCTGAAGAGACTCAAGCACTGCCCATATTTCTACCGAATCGAAAGCTTTCTCATAGTCCACAAACGCTAAGCATAATGGCAAGTTATACTCCTCGGTCTTCTGTATAATTTGCCGCAGCGTATGTATGTGGTCTATGGTACTATAGCCTTTTCGGAATCCAGCTTGTTCGGGAGGCTGGAAGTCATCAAGTCAAAACTGTATGAAAACATTATTAGCAACATGAATAAACAGTAATATCAATCAAAATTAAATTTCACTTTTTTCCCATAGTAAATGTAGGAAAACAGTTTTCTTTAATTTTTTTTGCAGTAAGTTGTCTCTTTAAAATTATTGGTACTAGGATAGGATTATTGGATAGGAATAGAAACGATTTTTTTTTTTTTTTTCATAAATTTGTATGGGAATTTTAATTCTTAATTTGCGGCATTTCTTTGGCTTCTGATCCTGAACAGAAACAGGATCATTTTCAGTACTTTGTCTAAAATACTCTAGCACTTTACTCTTGGCCTCATTGTTGAAATATCACTAACAGTTGTGTTGACAGCACGTCGCTTCAATATGAACTGACTGAATTATAATTGAATAAAATTTACACCCTATTCCCAGATAATTCTTAGAAAAGGGTATCACAGGCTCATAATCACAATTGCCTATTTTAAATCCTAGGTAATTGAATACTCAGCTACCGATAAGAAAACCTTTGGTAAAGCCGCTTACCGCTTACGGGTCAAGTAAGGGGTTTATACGAGTACCTATTTTACCTGCTTGAACGTCAAAATCATCTATAAAACCCTGTCATTAGTAAAATAGCATTATGATACTTAAATGTACCACATAAAGTAATATAAAATACGATGCAGACAAAATATTCATATGCAAATTGCATAGAAAAAAAATACTATGGGAGAAAGTTACCGTAATTCTCGGTAATTTACGGTAAAGTTCTCCAATGAGAATTACGGAAAGTGTGAAATTACCCGACGGCACATCACTGCTCTCGCACCAATCATATGCTAAGCCTGCTGACGACCGTTGGTAGCGAATCAGCAGTGTTATTCACTAAGGAAACCGCCTTGCTAACAGCGCTGTGTCAACGCTGCGGCAGCGTCGAGCCTAAAAATGGTATTCACTAATGCACTTTAAACGACACTAGCGCTCGGCGACGAATGCGGCGTGAGCTGGAACTACACTGCGTCGAGAGTTACCGCCTACAGTTCGACGACGAGCTGTTCTACGTTAGTGAGTACCGTTTTACGCAGCGCTGCGCTCTACGTCGAAGTGAAGGCTGTCTCGTCGTCGAGCTCGTTGACGAACGCAGCGTCGAATGTGTGAATAAGAGAATAGCATAGCTGATGGTTACGTGACCGCGACAACAGTGCCTAGGTTGCGCGCATACTCCTCCACACGCAGCGGCGCACCGAGACTCCAGGGTGCTTAGCCAAGTTGCCAATCACTAACGCTTAGTCGTCAAACGTAAGCGAAAGGCAGCTAACTGTCTTTGTCGCACTAATATGAAAGAGTGACAGAGAGGGAAAACTACGATACGCTACTAAGCGCTAACGATTGGCAACTTGGCTAAGCATCCTGATCTCTTCCCTTCTAACCGTCGAAGCCTCCGCACGTGTCCTAGACTTAATACAGAACCTTTCGACTTGTAACTAACTAGTATAAAAATGGTCTACCATTACTAGTTTTACTTAAAGGCCCAAACACCTATCAAAATAATGCCCTGCAATTTTCCTCAGTGTTTCATGTATTTTATGAAGAGGCGATAAAAGAGGAATTATGAAAATATATGCAAATTATGTAATACTTTTTCTGGAAACTTAGAAGCATAATAATTTTGTTGATTAAAATTTGTAGCCAATGTCAATGAAGCTGAACAAGATGCACAACATTCCCAAAGATATCCCAAAAATGTTTGTATAAAGCGTCCCTTTTTTGTTACCAAAAATGTATAGGACATTTTCTTCGTAGGAAATTTTGGAAATCAGCTACCAGCCTACAAATTTTTATCATTATCGAAGACGTGATTGAAAAGTCCAAACTTTTTGAAAATTGCACAAAAACTCCTCAAAGTGATAAAGGATGTATTACCATACAAAATAAATTGCCAAATATAAAAGAAATCACTCTACTCCCAAATATCTCGAAAAACGTCACGTCTAGATGAGACTTTTATAAAACGAAATTGTACAATCTTTAAACAGGCACATTCTGTTAAAAGAGATATTTCGTCCCCCGGGCTATGCTGTCATGTTTGTTTCAGATTCACAGCCCGACAGCGAGGGGGTTAACACGTTCACTCCGATATGCACTGCAAACTGTTTGAGTACAGACAACAGACAGATCTTACATAAACATTCTGGAGACGTGGTAGCCAAAGTGTTATTATGTATTTACTGTTTAAAAACTTGCTAGACTAGTAATACGTGTATCATAGGCAATTTCTTTTTGTTTTTCTTTTTATGACCTTTTTGTGTTATTATTATTTTATTTTATTTACATTGTCTAGAGATAATAATTAAATAATGAAAAACAGTTTATATTTCACAAATATATTTGTTTTTATCTTCTTATGTTTAGTAATTTACCAAGTGTATTTTGAAAATTTTGTTATTTATAAATTGGAGGTGTCGTCATAGAAATACCAAGGTCACCAACATCCAAGATGGACAGTTGGCCACGTCTCCAATTTTCGCGGCTGATACCTAAACCACACGGCCCCACTCTGTCTTAGCAGACACCGGTCAAATTTCTGGGGCCAAACATTCTGTACTTTTTTTAACATTGAATCAGTTGTTCATTACTTTCATTAGTTCAAACCTGTCACTTCTCATACATATTATATCTTCAATTGATCGCGAACAATAAACTCTTCTGCCCTTGGCAATGTCCTCTGTTATATCAGAGCTATATCGAAACTTCATACTATTTCTGAAACGCTACACGTGAAAGTTCATGATTGTATTAACCAAGAAATGTGTTTGCCTCAATAGCAAGTTATCTCAAAGTCACTTCTAAAATATCTCAGACGGTTGAGCCTATTTATTGATTGCCCCATCACCAGATACAACGGATCTGTCGAAGATTTTAAAGAACTGACAAAGGACGCGAGTGTATATCTGCAAAACTGTAAATTTTAAATTTTAATTTGATGTAATGACTATTGTCTAAACCAGTGTGTAAATGCCATACGATAAATAAAAATTCTAAAAAATCAAGCTGCGCGCTGTAACTTTGGCAATACTTCCTCGGATATTTTAGCAATACAGTAAGTAGTAAATACCTTACGTATATAATAAATAATAATAATAAATAATAAATATCTTGGGACATCTTACACAAATCAACCTAGTCCCACGGTAAGCTCAATTAAGGCTTGTGTTGTGGGTACCAGGCGACGATACATATAATAGATAGATACGTATAGATACTTAGATATATACACAGCCATGACCAAGGAACAAACATTTGTGATAAATAAATACACAAAGAATGCCCTCGCCGGGATTCGAACCCGGAACCTCCAGCTTTGTAGGCAGGGTCACTACCAACTAGGCTACAGAGGCTGACATATATATGACAATAAAAGTATATATCGTCAGCTAAAACTCACTATAAAAACCATCACTACTCTTAGCAACCTCACATGACAGTTTTGAATCAGAACAGAGATACGAGCTTTATTTCAGGTATTTGTTACTTAGTGAGTTTTGATTGTCTAACGATGATAAATTGTTGAGTGTACTTTCTTTATTGACTACAAATACGACTTTAATTAAATCCTTCAGTTCAACAGATCAGTATGCTTAGCCAAGTTGCCAATCGCTAACGCTTAGTAGGGTCTCGTAGTTTCCCCCCTCTGTCACTCTTTCATATTAGTGTAACAAAGACAGTTAGCTGTCTTTCGTTTACGATTGACAATTAAGCGTTAGCGATTGGCAACTTGTCTAAGCACCCTGAAGTTAGCAGGGTCACTATCAACTAGGCTACAAGGCTACGAAAGCTGATAATTATTTAATACATTTAATTCCAAACCATTTTCTTTATAATTCTAAATGCAACCCTATTAAGAAGGCTTCGGTCACTTTCCTCTAAGAATTTTCAATTACAACAGAGATAACCTCAGGCTTTACAACAACATCAGATATATCAGAACGGCCAGGGCGCTCATAAATATCTGAACACGCCTCTATTGTAAAAGCGTTAGAGTGCATGTTTAGATATTTTTGACCACCGTTGCAGCTCTAATATATCTGTTGGCGACCGTACACTCTCAGAATGACCGCAGGGAATCAAGTACGAGAAAGTTTCTCAAATCGTTCATAATCACCGGAACTTTGGCCCCTAGGGAAAATATAACATCGCCCAAGTGCCTTCGAAAACTTATCGAATCATCCCCGGGGCATTCTAGGGTCGGACCGGGTATACTCGTGACGTCATTACGTCAAATTAAACTTTTTTCGTGTCCGGGCGAAGGGTTCTTCGGGAATTTTAATGAAACGTTTGGTTTATGCATATATTTTTAAATACACTAGGCCCATGTTTTTCAAAGTTCTGTATCAACGAGGTATTATCATCATCACCAGCCTATGATACTCCACTATAACTGGACGTAGGCCTCTCCTATTAACTATGCGTATAGACGCATTTTGCCGTGTGGTGACGGCAGTAAGAATACATTTGTCACCACCCCAACTCCTCCTGCGGGTGTCGTAAGAGTCGACTAAGGGATTGAAGTGTCACTGATCATACTACAAGATTCATGATGGGCAGCAGCGTCATCATAGTGGACACATTACTGCGATCGCCAATCCGTTTGCCCAGCGTGGCGATTATGGGCATTTACCTCCTAATGCGTCTATACGCATAGTTAATAGGAGAGGCCTACGTCCAGCAGTGGACTAACATAGGCTGATGATGTGATGTGATAGACGCATTAGGCGGTAAATGCCCATATCACCACGCTGGTGATGTGGCAGATTGGCGACCGCAGTAATGTGTCCACTATGACGCTGCTTCCCATCATCAATCTTTTACCAAATAATAGTCAGACACTTCAATTCCTTAGTTGACTCTTACGACACCCGCAGGAGGAGTTGGGGTGGTGACAAATGTATTCTTAATGCCGTTACCACACGCTACGAAGTATGGTAAAATGAAAAAAATACATAATTGGTCATTCATTAGTCATCCCGTCAAGTGTACTTGTTTTCATGCCACACCAACCAGCCCTCATTTTAACTAATGAAACGAAAACCAAACTTGTTATTTCAGTTGAATAAACATTCTAAATTTCGTACTTGCCATAGTTTCGCACACACCCGTCAATGTTTCAAATCAGTCTTTTAACTTAGCAAGCCGGTAAATATTGTCTATCACTTTCCGTTTTATCAATATGTCTATAAGAACGACAGGGAAAAACAATACATAGCGACTTGCTAAGTTAGGATACGTTTGTAAAATTTACACTTATTACTTATTTAATAAGGGAGTAATTCAGGGACACTATTTTAATAGGACTTTTTCTCAAACTTGCTACGGAATGTTGATGTTACTTACTTTAAATTAAACTCGGAAATACTATGTATCCGGTGGCATATGCTAAGATGATATGTAAAGAGATTTCATGTATTTATTTCACACCTAGGACTGCAAACAAACTGACTTTTGTTTTTAAACGTCAATTGTGACACTATGTCTTGACATTCAGCCACAGAAAAAAAAAATAACCTAAGAACTAATGTCTATACCACCAGGTAAAAGGATACCTCAACAGATTTAAAAAAAAAGTTAGGCGCGAATGTTTTTTTTTAATGTTGTACGATACTGTACTATTGGTTTATTTACAAATCAAATAGTATGGTTCGGCGAAATCAGTTCGTTTTATTTCATGGCAAGTCTGAGAAAAGCACTATACAAATCTCGGCGAGAAACAGGGTTACAGGCCGCGTATTCCTATCTGGCCTCAGTTCCTTCGGCCAGATATATCTACTTGGCCTGTAACCCTTCGTTTCCCGTCCTCTATAGTAATGTACTATTACTAACAATAGTTTTAGATAGGTATACAAAATATCAAATTACCCTTGCCTTTAAAACGCCTTCAGTAACAACCGGTACCAGGAGAACAGAAGGTAAAAAGAGCTAACTTAATTACAGTGGTCGTTCTAGGGCGCGGTAACGCCGACGCTTGAGCACCTCTTGTTGACGGTTTGCAATTTTCATCATACCCTTTAGCGTGCTTTTACAAGTACCTCATATTTATAAAGAGTACCTTCAAACGAATAGTAAAGATAGTCTGGAAGCAAGTGACGATACAAAGCTATTTTAGGAATAACGTTGAAAATGAAGCGAAATTCAAGCTGAGCTCTCAAAGCTTAATATCTTCAATTTAATTTTTAAAGACTGCCTCCAAGTAAAAGATGAGTCGAATCCTGCCGATTCTCAAATCAAATACTTCAGACATTATTTGGCTCACTATTGAAGCAAAGCTTCCGCAATCTTCTAAATATATCCACCATCCAAATTTCAGCGAGAATACTCGTTTAATTTCATCTTATTTACGAGGGTCAATATTTCAATGGTATTTCCCGGGGATATTTGGGGAATGTCGAAGTTTGCCAGTGATTTAAGTCCCGGCAGGAAGGGCTTAAACTTGCCGTTATATTATAACTTTCATCGATTTGTCCTTCAGATATTGTTTATATTAATATCCGGTTACTCTCCTCTGAAAATGAATTTAAAACGAAAATTAATTTTAAGATTTTGTGGAGAGTTGTAGTTGTGGTATTGTGGCTCCACTGATACTCGTATATGACGACTATACAGTACCTAATTAATCTAAGTGTAGCTTTAAGCGTTAGGGTGCATAATCGGATTTTCAGTAAGCCAAGTATGTAAGATTCCAAACGTTTCGAGGTATGGTCGAGTAACTCGGGCCCTTGAGACCAAAGTAATATAATATAATCATACCTGTGATAACTGGGGGCAAGTTATAGGGATTTGATATCGATTAAAAAGATGTCGATATAATTATAATAAAAAATGTGCTTATTGAACATTCTCGATTACAGTACAGAGGTTCGATGTCATATCTGATATCGGGCCTCTTGTATGCAGATGCCATTTTAATCAAATTGACAATTTATATATTGATTTTTTTAATATTAATTGTATATTTTGAAAACTATTTTAAAATAAACGCGTAACTACCCGTTTCAATTGATTGTTCATTTTAATTGAAGAGTAAGTACTTAATATTTATTTATGCCGAATAACATTTTGATGTTGTCATTCACAGTAACATCGATATATTTTTAGTCGATAAAATATTTTGCTACATCTCTTTCGTATAAATGCCCCGAGTTATCCCAGGTATGAATATAATTAACGTGAGACTTACAATATTATCGAACCGGGTTACTCACGTATTTAAGTCGATGATTGGTCGAAACATGTCAAACAATCATCGACTTAAAATACGTGGTTACTAATTATTTGAAAATAATATACATATTTTATAATAGCAGCAAAAATAAACAAAGATGGCCTTCCCTTAACCTAATAAGAATACGATACTGAATGATCTCTTAAAGGGATTAACACTATTTATATCACAATCTGTAAACACAAAAAACAGGCCGAATGAACTTACAGTACCTAAATGAAAATCTGTCACATGACAAAGACAACTCACCGAAAAAGCCTTCAAGAAGACCAGGCACTGTATAATCCCCTCCATAGTGTCGCCAGTGAGACAGAAGGTGCCAGTGAGATGAACATACAGTACCTAAATGAAAATCTGTCACATGACAAAGACTCACCGAAAAAGCCTTCAAGAAGACCAGACACTGTATAATCCCCTCCATAGTGTCACCAGTGAGACAGAAGGTGCCAGTGAGATGAACATACAGTACCTAAATGAAAATCTGTCACATGACAAAGACAACTCACCGAAAAAGCCTTCAGGAAGACCAGACACTGTATAATCCCCTCCATAGTGTCGCCAGTGAGACAGAAGGTGCCAGTGAGATGAACTTACAGTACCTAAATGAAAATCTTTCACATGTCAAAGACTCACCGAAAAAGCCTTCAAGAAGACCAGGCACAGTATAATCCCCTCCATAGTGTCGCCAGTGAGACAGTAGGTGCCAGGGAGATGAACTTACAGTACCTAAATGAAAATCTGTCACATGACAAAGACTCACCGAAAAAGCCTTCAAGAAGACCAGGCACTGAATAATCCCCTCCATAGTGTCGCCAGTGAGACAGAAGGTGCCAGTGAGATGAACTTACAGTACCTAAATGAACATTTTTCACATGACAAAAACTCACCGAAAAAGCCTTCAGGAAGACCAGGCACTGAATAATCCCCTCCATAGTGTCGCCAGTGAGACAGAAGGTGCCAGTGAGATGAACTTACAGTACCTAAATGAACATTTTTCACATGACAAAAACTCACCGAAAAAGCCTTCAGGAAGACCAGGCACTGAATAATCCCCTCCATAGTGTCGCCAGTGAGACAGAAGGTGCCAGTGAGATGAACTTACAGTACCTAAATGAACATTTTTCACATGACAAAAACTCACCGAAAAAGCCTTCAGGAAGACCAGGCACTGAATAATCCCCTCCATAGTGTCGCCAGTGAGACAGAAGGTGCCAGGGAGATGAACTTACAGTACCTAAATGAAAATCTGTCACATGACAAAGACTCACCGAAAAAGCCTTCAGGAAGACCAGGCACTGAATAATCCCCTCCATAGTGTCGCCAGTGAGACAGAAGGTGCCAGTGAGATGAACTTACAGTACCTAAATGAAAATCTTTCACATGACAAAGACTCACCGAAAAAGCCTTCAGGAAGACCAGGCACTGAATAATCCCCTCCATAGTGTCGCCAGTGAGACAGAAGGTGCCAGTGAGATGAACTTACAGTACCTAAATAAAAATCTTTCACATGACAAAGACTCACCGAAAAAGCCTTCAAGAAGACCAGGCACTGTATAATCCCCTCCATAGTGTCGCCAGTGAGACAGAAGGTGCCAGTGAGATGAACTTACAGTACCTAAATGAAAATCTGTCACATGACAAAGACTCACCGAAAAAGCCTTCAAGAAGACCAGGTACTGTATAATCCTCTCCATAGTGTCGCCAGTGAGACAGAAGGTGCCAGTGAGATGAACTTACAGTACCTAAATGAAAATCTTTCACATGACAAAGACTCACCGAAAAAGCCTTCAGGAAGACCAGGCACTGAATAATCCCCTCCATAGTGTCGCCAGTGAGACAGAAGGTGCCAGTGAGATGAACTTACAGTACCTAAATGAAAATCTTTCACATGACAAAGACTCACCGAAAAAGCCTTCAGGAAGACCAGGCACTGAATAATCCCCTCCATAGTGTCGCCAGTGAGACAGAAGGTGCCAGTGAGATGAACTTACAGTACCTAAATAAAAATCTTTCACATGACAAAGACTCACCGAAAAAGCCTTCAAGAAGACCAGGCACTGTATAATCCCCTCCATAGTGTCGCCAGTGAGACAGAAGGTGCCAGTGAGATGAACTTACAGTACCTAAATAAAAATCTTTCACATGACAAAGACTCACCGAAAAAGCCTTCAAGAAGACCAGACACTGTATAATCCCCTCCATAGTGTCGCCAGTGAGACAGAAGGTGCCAGTGAGATGTCGTCCCTTTTTGTCGCCCAGCGCAGGCGCAGCGGCCAGGCTAGCGTGCACAAGTGCGCCGCGCGGGCGCGCGTCGCGCGTGGCGCCGAGCACGCCGGGCAACGGCGCGCCCTCCATCAGACGAGCTAGAGGGTCCATGAGTTACACCACATGAACATCAATCATCACACACTCTGTTGATTACACTCACACTCATCCACAAACACTTTCGACTACGAAATTGGCACTGTATTTTGCTGTTTTTGGCACTATTTATCAAGCTTTAGATATATTTGGCACTGGTTAGTTCTTAATGCTGCTCGATATCAATCCTGGAAGACACTGACACGACAGTGGGGGCCAACGTCAAGCTCTGACACAGGCTCTTGCACTCCTCGCATCGGCAGCGCAGCTCCTTCTTCCCCCAGCACTCGCTATTCACCAATAGACTCACAAACGTGTAGATGAGGATAGCCATTCCCATTATTATGTATATTTCCATGCTGGCTTTGGCACTTTTTGGCACGATTCACCTGTGGACGTGGAGTTATTGGCACTTGTTCGAACGTGATTTATTAGCCGATTCGTCAGTGGTGGTCGAGTTATAGTAGATTAAATCGTATCGTCATGTGAGGAAGATTCTAATGAATTTAGAATAAAATAATAATTTCATAAATAAAACGCGAATTCATAAAACGTAATATAAGTGTACAAATTGGAACCATTTCGTTTCACCGAAAGTTTAAATTCACATTGAAACCAGTTCTAAGTTTCTTTTTGATGATCACTTTAAATTTAGCTTTTCATAGTCTTAGGTCGTTGTACAGTCAAGTGCAAAATAAGTATCGAAAGAATCCGCTCATAAATATGTTACGACGTTCTTATTACACAGAATTAGAGTGCACCGGGACATATTTTTTTGTGTACATCTTATTTTGTCTTTGACTGTACAGTATAATTTGGGAATTGAGACGCCTAAATTTCGAACAAAAAATGAATTTTATTGAATATTACAGCGTTTTCACTCATTCTTTGAAGAATAAACACTTAATGACAAAAACATTTCTTGGGCGAAATTCAATTACGAATGATTAATTGTTGTTTTTTAACAAAATTAACTACAGAATGCATACATCCATTGTTTTCGCGTCTTCTCTATACGATAAAATCCAATTTCCGACGTTCATTTGTCATTTTAACGGCGTTTGTTGAAAACAATAACGACTCGCGAGCACATTCAGATTTACAAAATACTCCAGCAAAATCACAATTCTCTCTTGCTCATACATTCAGGGGGAATATATCATGTGTCTACAACCAGGTATGAATTTATAGTAGTATTAGTAAAATCTGAATATGCTCGCTTGGTTATGGGTCCTTGGTATGATTTACATACGCTGCGTGGGCGATTTTAACGGAATCATCGGAAACATCGGCGACTGTTTTGCATATAAAAACTGTGTTTTGCATACAAATATCTGTCAGCGCTGAGTCAATATTGGGTGCAACTGGTATTTACAATTGGTTAAGTTTTACGAAAGTTTTTTTTTTAATTACATATTTATATATTAGATTCAAAATAAGTATAGTAATTTAACGAAGATTTTGCATATTAACAAAACGATACGAACCATATCAAATAATATTTATTATTGTGACTAGTGATTGTATTGTTTTAACCGTGTGGAAACGGCAGTAAGAGTACATTTGTCACCACTCCAACTCGTCCCGTGGGTGTCGTAAGAGTCGGCTAAGGAATTGAAGTGTCATCATAGTCATCAGGGTGGCGAATATGACCATTATTAGTGGTTTAAAACGGGATATTTACCATGTAGATTGCAATTATTGAGCACCAGATATTTCGGGTCGATATAGCTGGCCAGCAAGGCGGTGGCGACTGACAGGTTACTGCTTGTCTCCTGTTCGTTGCCGCCGCGATTTGGGCTCCACTTTTAACTTACGATCAAGTGGAGTGGAACCACATTGTTGTGCCAATATAAAAAAAAAATCGGTACTGTTACTTGTTAAATTGCAAATATCGCGGTGTTAACTTAAGTTAAGAGTTATATGATTGATAAAACCCTTTGAAAAATCCCCTTCTATTCATCAAAATCAATATGAAAATGGATCATTGACCGCAGATTCTCAATTCTCCTTCATGATTCTCAATTGGAGCGTAAACTATTGCCATTCATCAGATCACTGGTGACGGAGGTCCTCATCAATAGCGCCAAACAATGACCAAATCAGATCATTCTTGAGGTAGATCTAGGGTTGTCAACCCCTACTTGCCAGAACGTCAGGATTTTTCCTTTCAGAAACCAAAAATTTGATTGGAAAATTGCCGTTCTTCTAGGAAACATTACAATTTTACCAGATAACGTAAATAGTAAGAAAAATTTAGAAGTGCTAATGATATTGATAATTGTTGAATTATTTAATGCTATGGGAAAAGTGTGCCTAGAACTATGCTTAACTTAAACTCATAATAAACTCAGCTCTGTAACTGATAAGTGACGTTTTGAGAACTACATTAGCCTTTTGCATATCAAACACACCAACATTTTGTGTTTATCACGATAACAACACTTTATACTCGTAACACCTACCGCTGACGCTGACGAAACAATTTGACAAATTTATAGGGCTAGAAATTGATTATTCATTAGTTTCGTATATTTCGATAATGATAACGATTATCAATTGATAGTACATCGACATGGAACAACAAGAAGGGTCTACCCAACCCGAAACTTTTAAAATCCTTTCGGTTGGCTCGCAAAATTCGTGTAAAACCGAAGATGGCAACCCTGACGCTCCGATAAGGGCGGCAAAGGAACTCATTTCCGACTGATTGGTCTCATTGTGCCGGCCGAGTTGTATTAGGTAGCTAACCAATCAGTGCAGACGTGGGGACTAACCAGTATAAGAATAACCTTTGATTTTCGAAGTAAATATTTTTATATTTTAAAGACAAACGGGTCTTAATCGCGTAAACTTACGTTTAATTATATCCTGACGTTTCGGGCATGACATTACACCCGTGGTCGCAGGCAGACTGGCGAGAGAATGTATCAACACCTTCGAGCTGCGCGGGTTTTTCGAACTACCCGCACTTGATCTTGATTATTCACTTCTAGGCTAGGGTTGTCACTAGGTCTACACACAACACTCACAACATCCAAAGGCTTTAAAATGGATGTTTCACCACGCTTACATTTGTAAATCACGGGATTCCACGCGGACGAGATTCCTTGCCCCTCATTTTGATTAAAATTCCGATGTTTCTTAATTTCTATAGCTTCACGTACTTTTCGGCTATGATGTATACGCTCGGTTGAGAGGACTTTCGGGTTATGGAGCTCAATCCAGTGGTTAGGTCCGGACTCCAACAAATGCTCGGCCACAGCAGACTTATTAGTTTGACGCTTTTTAACAGCCGTGATATGTTCCTTGACCCTTTCCGCTATGGTGCGTTTGGTTTCCCCAATATAGGAACTACCACAGCTACAATCAATCTTATAAACGCCCGGTGTGTGATAAGGTAAAACATCCTTAGGCGACTTTAGATGCCCTGCCACCTTTGATAACGGCATATAAACGGTTGGTATGGAATACTTATTCAAAAGCGTACCTATTTTGTCCGTTACACCCCTGACATAAGGCAAAAATGCTGGTCGCCTCGCAACATCTGGATGTTTCTTCCTCGGTGTTCGTCTGGGTTGCCATCTGTTCATTATGTAGCCATTTCTCTTCAGAACCTCCTGAACGTGCGATAACTCAATTTCCAGAAATTCAGGGTCACAAAGGTCATGTGCTCTGTTCTTTAGAGAATTAACCACAGACTGAAGCTGCCGGGGGTGGTGGTGGGACAGAGCGTTCAAATACCTGTCAGTGTGTGTGGGCTTCCTATAGACAGTGTGCGCCAAAGAACCATCATCTCGACCGCTTGTACAAGCCTAAAACAGTGCAACCACCGAAATTGTACGGGTTACCGAAAGTACACAAACCAAACGTGCCTTTGCGACCAATCGTAAGTCAAATCGCCTCACCTACTTATGATCTGGCAAAGCATGTTGCATCGGTGTTGCAGCCGCTTGTGGGAAACACGTCGTCTTTCGTAAAGGATTCCCGTCACTTTATAGACATTCTGAAGGACATAACGTTGGAACCAGGAGACTTAATGGTGAGTTTCGATGTTGAGTCACTTTTCACCAATGTTCCGGTTAAAGAGTGTCTAGAAGTAGTTCGAAAGAGGCTTGCTGACAATGAGATTGTGAGTTCTGTCATGGTTTTGCTCCGGAATTGTTTAGAAGGGAGCTACTTTTTATATCGAGGGGGGCATTATCTCCAGATCGACGGAGTTGCTATGGGTAGCCCTGTGGCACCGGTTTTAGCAAATATCTGGATGGAGCATTTCGAGTCCAGCATAGATCTGCAACCATGGGCAGTGAAATTATGGAAGCGGTATGTCGATGATGTCTTCTGCGTTATGAGAGGTGGCAAGCATGAAGTTGAGCAATTACTCCAGTATCTCAATTCCATTCATACTAAAGTCAAATTCACATATGAATTGGAATCGGAGCGTAGTTTGCCTTTTCTGGACGTGAAGGTGATAGGTCGAGATGATGGTTCTTTGGCGCACACTGTCTATAGGAAGCCCACACACACTGACAGGTATTTGAACGCTCTGTCCCACCACTACCCCCGGCAGCTTCAGTCTGTGGTTAATTCTCTAAAGAACAGAGCACATGACCTTTGTGACCCTGAATTTCTGGAAATTGAGTTATCGCACGTTCAGGAGGTTCTGAAGAGAAATGGCTACATAATGAACAGATGGCAACCCAGACGAACACCGAGGAAGAAACATCCAGATGTTGCGAGGCGACCAGCATTTTTGCCTTATGTCAGGGGTGTAACGGACAAAATAGGTACGCTTTTGAATAAGTATTCCATACCAACCGTTTATATGCCGTTATCAAAGGTGGCAGGGCATCTAAAGTCGCCTAAGGATGTTTTACCTTATCACACACCGGGCGTTTATAAGATTGATTGTAGCTGTGGTAGTTCCTATATTGGGGAAACCAAACGCACCATAGCGGAAAGGGTCAAGGAACATATCACGGCTGTTAAAAAGCGTCAAACTAATAAGTCTGCTGTGGCCGAGCATTTGTTGGAGTCCGGACCTAACCACTGGATTGAGCTCCATAACCCGAAAGTCCTCTCAACCGAGCGTATACATCATAGCCGAAAAGTACGTGAAGCTATAGAAATTAAGAAACATCGGAATTTTAATCAAAATGAGGGGCAAGGAATCTCGTCCGCGTGGAATCCCGTGATTTACAAATGTAAGCGTGGTGAAACATCCATTTTAAAGCCTTTGGATGTTGTGAGTGTTGTGTGTAGACCTAGTGACAACCCTAGCCTAGAAGTGAATAATCAAGATCAAGTGCGGGTAGTTCGAAAAACCCGCGCAGCTCGAAGGTGTTGATACATTCTCTCGCCAGTCTGCCTGCGACCACGGGTGTAATGTCATGCCCGAAACGTCAGGATATAATTAAACGTAAGTTTACGCGATTAAGACCCGTTTGTCTTTAAAATATGAGTGATAATCGTGAAAGTTTAAATCAATATAAATATTTTTAATTTGTATTTATTAAGAAATTACACTACCTACTATCATACCTAGGAGAGTGGCGATAAAATGAATGAAACAAAAGCGTTGGTACTCGCAGTCTTAGCTCGAAAATATGCACGCGTGAGATAAGAAATTACAAGGTAATGTTTCCTTATTTGACGAAATTAAGAATTCAGAGTCAATATTCTAATAAAAAGTTTTCTCAAACATTCGATGAATATATAGTATTTACGTTCCTTAAAATATACCTACTCGGAAGTATCGCTTTTAGGGCTCAGTAACTCACTGGGAAGGAAATGGAATTCCATAACACTTTTCAGGCCTGCAAAGTAACTTTTTTTAAATTTCGACAACATTGTCATTATTTTTTTGTATTTCTTTGCATGTTTGAGAAAAGCACTAAATATGCCTCGACGTGAAAATGGATTCCCGGCCTCGTTACCTATCCGGCGTATATACAAACTTGGTCAGAAATCCTCATTTTCCCGGCCTCTGATGTAATGTCCTAATATTATCCCACTATAATATATTATTAATGACTCAGACACTTGCTTACTAGGTAAGACAACTAAGAATTAACAAATAATACCTATAGATTTTTAGCGATAAGTTATTGCAAATTGTACCTCTATTTGTAATATGTACCTACTGTGTTTATTTGTTTTTTGGGTGACTTTTCAGTCTGTAAAATAAAAAGACCGCTGGTATATATATATGTAAAGTCAACAGGACTCCAGCCATCGTATGATTTGTATGTGAAATGATTCACGAACAGATGCGTCGTGACCGGCGTGCCATAGCTCAATCACCGGGCATTCAATAGCTCTATTTCACGCGTTTTTATATTAAGTTAAGGCACATTCTCCCGGAAACGCGAATATCCTGTTCAATAGTACAGGGTGCGAATAGAAATGTGGTCAGAAATCAATTGCAGATAGGAGTTCGATATACAGGCTGTTTTTTTTTCGACCGTTCAAATTCTACGTAGTGAATGTGTAGGTCATACTGACCAACTTTTACTATGGGGACAAAGTCGAAATCGCGAAAAAAAAATCAGCTGTTTCATACATTTCGGCCGGCGTAATGCCGCCAATTTGTATGAAACAGCTGATTTTTTTTTCGCAATTTCGACGTTGTCCCCATAGTAAAAGTTGGTGAGTAGGGTAACGGCCCCAGTGGCCAGCCAGGAACCAGTAGTCGGCCTTTTCAGTCGTTTTTTGGTCGGGAATTGAACGGTTATTCGAATAAACAAATCGCGGGCACTCAAATAAAAGCTTTGATTCCCAATTTGTTGATACGTAGCGCGGCAAGTGCAGTGAGGGATCGGGGGAAGCAATAAACTCGTTCTTACAAGTGGTGTTCGTCGTCGAGAGCAGTAGTGTCATGTCCGCCATATTTTTGACTGCAGGTGGTGTTCACTTAAAAGGGAAGAAAACTGTATATTGATGTTAAAAGTTATTAATTTCTGTAAATGTTTCGTTTATTTATTAGTTTATCTATTCGATTACTCCGTATTTGTGTGGAAATATTATGATTTAACTAATAAATTGAGGGGGCTGACTACTGGATACCTAGTTTTCCACAAAGTATCTAGTGCTCAGCCACCGGGGGCTGACCTTTGGGTTCTTCATTAAATTTTTTATTTGTAATTGTTATATACCGTTACAACCGTTAAATTTAAATTTTCAAATTTAGTTAAGCATGCCCTATTCAATTTGATATAAAATCCAGTAGTCGGCCCCATTTGATTTTATTTTTTATCACGGCTGACCACTGGATTTCGCGGATCTAGTACTCAGCCACCGATATAATATTAAGCAATATCTCGATAATTATTTACTTATAATAATATTATCTTTGTACCTAGTACATTTAGGTGTGTAATTTATGTAACTACGTATAGGTACGTTTAGGTACAAGAAAACGGAATACTTAAGATAAAAAAATCTAGCGCCCCTAGAGCCATGAATTGAATAAGTGCTGTAGCACCTATTCAATTCAAGGATTCAAAAAGAAAAAAGAAAGAAGATAAAAAGAAGAAAAAACTGTTGTGTTAGGAAAAAGCAGAAATAATTTTCAATCCAACGACGCTACAAAGAAACTGTAACCAAACCAAAAACAAAACAAACCCAGAATGACGCTAGCAAAATCAATAAAAAGGGCACAAGAAAATAGAAAATATATTTTTCAATTGATTCATCAGATTTGACAGAAAATGGTGCAGTTTTAACGGATATAACCCGATCAAAAACAAATAAAAGAATGTGTGATAAGAGCTCAAAAGTTACGATTCTTTCTAATGTGGGAGAATGTCGTAGTCATAGTCACGTCATTTTATTCATTAAACAATATACATTGCGTTTATTTCGATGCCAGCAGCCTCCTCAAGTACAAACATAGATACTGTGTCCTAAAAATAACCTTTTTCTCATTAAACCAGCTTTGAGGACTAGTAATAGAAAAAAAAACACTAAATGATCGAACAATAATGGACCTGTTACATACGACCGGCTATATAAATGAACTTTAGATCTATGTAGGTTTGCCTAATATTTTTATATAAAAGTTTTGAATATTTTTATATCTATTATAATGAATACTAATAGAAATAAGGAGATAATATATATACTGTGAGTTAGATAGCTTGAAAAATATTTTTTGTTACGTATGACCAACGGGTTTCATTTCATGCCATAAGTCTTCGATTTAAAAGAGTTAAGTATCTTTGATTTTCATATAGATATTGCTGATTTTGAGCTCATTATGATAGTAATATACGAAGGCTGAGTACTGGGTACGAAAAGGCTGATTACTGGATTTTGGCGGCTGAGTACTGGGAAAAAGTGCCATTTTTTGTTTAAACTAAATTATCGATACTTTAATGATTCATGTTATGTTTTTTCTTATTTCGTTTTAAAACTGTAATAAACAGTTGATGTAACAATGTGATCCGTTCATTTATCCGACTTATCCTGACTAAATACCGACCGATCGCATTTTAAAAAGGCGTTATAAGGCTGACTACTGGTGCTTTTACCCTATGACCTACACATTCACTACGTAGAATTTGAACGGTAGAAAAAAAAAAAACCCTGTATCTACTGATCACGCAGTCTACGTCTTTAAGTCAGTTGGACATTTTTTATTTAGCTACTAAGACAAACTAGAATTACAAAGACATAAACAAAAATATAATATTAATGAGTGAAAATTTTAAATCAAAGAAAATCTTCACTACTCTGACTATGTTACCTACTCATTATTTTTATTTGTTATTAACACATTATTCATATGTCATTTAAGAACTGTTTTCTGTTCTGAATTTATTTATTTATTAGGAGTTGTCATACTCGGGCCATGATTAATAATAATAATTCATTTTTACTTGTATAAATACAAAAAAGTTACTACTGTAATAATATAAATATCTTCTGCAGACAGCTGCTACGTTGTTTTTTCATTGCGAATCATAAAGTGTTTGCGATTCGAAAATAATTATGTACAGTCAAGTGCAAAAAGATGTATCGAAAGAATCCGCTCATAAATATGTTACGACGTTCTTATTACACAGAATTAGAGTGCACTAGGACATTTTTGTGTACACTTTATTTTGTCTTTGACTGTATATTATAACAGCTGTATAAACCATAACATAACTTCATTAAAACAAGCCGCTTTAAAGAGATTCACACTTTTTTCTTTCGTTGTTCTAGCCACATTTCATTTCCGATCACGTCTGTCACCCCACTCTGTAGTTACAGACAAACCTACCCGGCAGCGGCAGCCCAAACAGCATTACGCAGCCGTTGATACCCCCCCCCCCCCACTCGAGGGGTGGCGACGTGCGACATAAATCTCTATTCAGCGTTACACTATTGTGTCATATCCGACAATCCGATACAGCGACATATCAGTACAAATTCTCGCATGTACAGGATGTAAATATGTCGCTTAAGATTCTTGATGGCACGAAACTGTGTACTATAATAAAATCCCGAAACACATACAAGCAGGTTCGATGAGTATTAAAATCCGCTGCACGCGCTCACACCAGTTAGCGCCGTTCGTACGATTTCTTGTTAGACGAACATCCGTTCCGTATAATCCGCTCCATAAATAAAATAAATAAATAAATAAATATAAATCTCGTTCCAATAACAATAACCTCAACTAGATACTCGATCTCATAAGTATGAATGGGGTAATATTCGTTTTAAAAACAAGAAATAGAAGATTTCCTCGCTAGTGGGCAGCGGCAGGAAAACAATGGCCGCCGCTCGCCTCGAGGACTTTGCCTCGATACAATTGATCGTTTTAGACGACTATTCAATCAGGGTTGTCACAAAGATTTTTGTCAGTAAAACATTGATTGGCCAGGCTCCAATTTCACCACATTGACAAGTGCTACAATTGTCAATTGTCTGTTTCTCCAATCGGGAGCGTCTATGGGCCACAAACATAAAATGTAATGCAGGAACTTTAATAAATCAGCAGTAAATAACTACTTCTTTCCGAAGCAAAATTACAATTGTCACGAAAAACATGACAATTGTAGTGGAATTCCAACATAAGCCGAACCTCATGTCAAGAATTAATGAATTTTGTACTAAACTTTGCGACAATTGTCACGGGTTTCGGAAAATAAAAAGTAGTTTATTAACGAAATAATAACGTTATTAGTAATAATTTTATGTTGGTGACAAACAAGCACATGGACCGTCCGATAGTAAGCGGTAGCCGTAATCTACGAAGGCCTGTGACGTCAGTAACAGTGATATTTAACAATTGTCACACTTGTAATTATGGTGAAATAGGCCACAGGCCGTAAGGGATTTGAGCGGCATGTACTTAGGCTCGCTTACGTTTGCATTTGTTTATCATGGTCGCCAGGCCGCTTGCCCTGTTTGAGCGTCTACTCAGACCAGGGACCGTAACCGGTATATTAGAAAAAACTTCGCAAAGCCAAAATTTGTTAAATGTTTTATATTTTTTATGTACTATTCAATACTTTATGTAATTTACAAGATCGTATTTTTAAATTAGCTTAAAATTTATATGGAGGAAATACCGTTATCTGGTCCCTGACTCAGATATTACACTAAGGGCCTGTTTCACAATCTCCAGTTAAAGCTATCTGTCAGATAAAAATAACACGCCCTCTTTATTCTTCCAGGTGAAAGAAAGAGATAGTGTAGCTTTAACTGGAGATTGTGAAACAGGCCGTAAGAGTGTTAAATTAGTTTATCAACCCACACATAAAACTGATATCTTTCATAAAACTGATAAACTTGAAATAAATCTATTTTGATCGCGTTTATTAATTAAATTTAACTACATACCGTCGTTTCGAACGCTTTATAGGGTTCGTGGTCTGAATTACCCGTAGACCACTAACCCTGTAAACTGTTTGAAATGTCAGGGTGTAGTTAAATTTAATTAATATACGCGATATAATCAGTTTAAATAGTTTTTTTTTTCATAGTAATCATCACGGTAACCGAATAATTTATTACTGATAAACTTCTTATGTAACTGGTAACCCTGAGTGGCAGGATCGAGGCAGGATTACGCCTCGCTTCGTCCTTGCGAGGCAAACAATACAGGGAGGCCTATTCCAATAACGCGGAGATCAAATCGAACTAATGGATTGAGTTGTTAGACGCTTACGCAAAACGTACGAGGAAACAATTTTGATGCATTCATTATTTGATTTGGTTTTCAGGGTTTCGTAGTCAACAAGAAACCCTTATAGTCTCCCCATGTTCGTCAGCTCAGTGGCCGTTAGTACTAGAAACGTGCTATTTGGTACAGCTATAGGTATACATATTAATGACGCCCAGAAAGTAGAAGAATAAAATATAAAAAAAACAGGGTACCTCCCCACTAGTAATGTGTGGATGTTTTTTTTAGGGTTCCGTAGCCAAAATGGCAAAAACGGAACCCTTATAGATTCGTCATGTCCGTCTGTCCGTCTGTCCGTCTGTCACAGCCGATTTACTCGGAAACTATAAATGCTACAGTAACGAAATTTGGTAAGGATATGTGTTGTATGAACCGCTACAGGATTATGATACTAAATTGTAAAAAAAACCATTGGGGTGGGGGCCCTCCATACATATAACTGAGGGATAGAACATTTTTTTTAGTTGTATATAAGCGTGTGGGGTATTAATAGAAAGGTCTTTGATAATGATATGAAGGTTTATAAATCTTATTTTTATTTAAGCAAATCGTTTTCGAGATATCAGCTCTCAAAGTCTGAAAAATG